>JASTWF010002444.1:0-27103 GCA_030390025.1 Squalus acanthias
GTGTGAGGAGACTGAGGGAGGAGAGGAGTCCCACAGTGTGAGAGACTGAGGAGGAGAGGAGTCCCACAGTGTGAGGAGAGACTGAGGGAGGAGAGGAGTCCCACAGTGTGAGGAGACTGAGGGAGGAGAGGAGTCCCACAGTGTGAGGAGACTGAGGGAGGAGAGGAGTCCCACAGTGTGAGGAGAGACTGAGGGAGGAGAGGAGTCCCACAGTGTGAGGAGAGACTGAGGAGGAGAGGAGTCCCACAGTGTGAGGAGAGACTGAGGGAGGAGAGGAGTCCCACAGTGTGAGGAGACTGAGGGAGGAGAGGAGTCCCACAGTGTGAGGAGAGACTGAGGGAGGAGAGGAGTCCCACAGTGTGAGGAGACTGAGGGAGGAGAGGAGTCCCACAGTGTGAGGAGAGACTGAGGGAGGAGAGGAGTCCCACAGTGTGAGGAAGACTGAGGAGAGAGGAGTCCCACAGTGTGAGGAGACTGAGGGAGGAGAGGAGTCCCACAGTGTGAGGAGACTGAGGAGGAGAGGAGTCCCACAGTGTGAGGAGACTGAGGGAGGAGAGGAGTCCCACAGTGTGAGGAGACTGAGGGAGGAGAGGAGTCCCACAGTGTGAGGAGAGACTGAGGGAGGAGAGGAGTCCCACAGTGTGAGAGAGACTGAGGAGGAGAGGAGTCCCACAGTGTGAGAGAGACTGAGGGGAGAGGAGTCCCACAGTGTGAGAGAGACTGAGGGAGGAGAGGAGTCCCACAGTGTGAGAGACTGAGGGAGGAGAGGAGTCCCACAGTGTGAGGAGACTGAGGGAGAGAGGAGTCCCACAGTGTGAGGAGACTGAGGAGGAGAGGAGTCCCACAGTGTGAGGAGAGACTGAGGGAGGAGAGGAGTCCCACAGTGTGAGGAGAGACTGAGGGAGGAGAGGAGTCCCACAGTGTGAGGAGAGACTGAGGGAGGAGAGGAGTCCCACAGTGTGAGGAGACTGAGGGAGGAGAGGAGTCCCACAGTGTGAGGAGACTGAGGGAGGAGAGGAGTCCCACAGTGTGAGGAGAGACTGAGGGAGGAGAGGAGTCCCACAGTGTGAGGAGAGACTGAGGGAGAGAGGAGTCCCACAGTGTGAGGAGACTGAGGGAGGAGAGGAGTCCCACAGTGTGAGGAGAGACTGAGGGAGGAGAGGAGTCCCACAGTGTGAGGAGACTGAGGGAGGAGAGGAGTCCCACAGTGTGAGGAGAGACTGAGGGAGGAGAGGAGTCCCACAGTGTGAGGAGACTGAGGGAGGAGAGGAGTCCCACAGTGTGAGGAGACTGAGGGAGGAGAGGAGTCCCACAGTGTGAGGAGACTGAGGGAGGAGAGGAGTCCCACAGTGTGAGGAGAGACTGAGGGAGGAGAGGAGTCCCACAGTGTGAGGAGACTGAGGGAGGAGAGGAGTCCCACAGTGTGAGGAGACTGAGGGAGGAGAGGAGTCCCACAGTGTGAGGAGAGACTGAGGGAGGAGAGGAGTCCCACAGTGTGAGGAGAGACTGAGGGAGGAGAGGAGTCCCACAGTGTGAGGAGACTGAGGGAGGAGAGGAGTCCCACAGTGTGAGGAGAGACTGAGGGAGGAGAGGAGTCCCACAGTGTGAGGAGAGACTGAGGGAGGAGAGGAGTCCCACAGTGTGAGGAGACTGAGGGAGGAGAGGAGTCCCACAGTGTGAGGAGAGACTGAGGGAGGAGAGGAGTCCCACAGTGTGAGGAGAGACTGAGGGAGGAGAGGAGTCCCACAGTGTGAGGAGAGACTGAGGGAGGAGAGGAGTCCCACAGTGTGAGGAGAGACTGAGGGAGGAGAGGAGTCCCACAGTGTGAGGAGACTGAGGGAGGAGAGGAGTCCCACAGTGTGAGGAGAGACTGAGGGAGGAGAGGAGTCCCACAGTGTGAGGAGACTGAGGGAGGAGAGGAGTCCCACAGTGTGAGGAGACTGAGGGAGGAGAGGAGTCCCACAGTGTGAGGAGACTGAGGGAGGAGAGGAGTCCCACAGTGTGAGGAGAGACTGAGGGAGGAGAGGAGTCCCACAGTGTGAGGAGAGACTGAGGGAGGAGAGGAGTCCCACAGTGTGAGGAGAGACTGAGGGAGGAGAGGAGTCCCACAGTGTGAGGAGAGACTGAGGGAGGAGAGGAGTCCCACAGTGTGAGGAGAGACTGAGGGAGGAGAGGAGTCCCACAGTGTGAGGAGACTGAGGGAGGAGAGGAGTCCCACAGTGTGAGGAGAGACTGAGGGAGGAGAGGAGTCCCACAGTGTGAGGAGACTGAGGGAGGAGAGGAGTCCCACAGTGTGAGGAGACTGAGGGAGGAGAGGAGTCCCACAGTGTGAGGAGACTGAGGGAGGAGAGGAGTCCCACAGTGTGAGGAGAGACTGAGGGAGGAGAGGAGTCCCACAGTGTGAGGAGACTGAGGGAGGAGAGGAGTCCCACAGTGTGAGGAGACTGAGGGAGGAGAGGAGTCCCACAGTGTGAGGAGAGACTGAGGGAGGAGAGGAGTCCCACAGTGTGAGGAGAGACTGAGGGAGGAGAGGAGTCCCACAGTGTGAGGAGAGACTGAGGGAGGAGAGGAGTCCCACAGTGTGAGGAGACTGAGGGAGGAGAGGAGTCCCACAGTGTGAGGAGACTGAGGGAGGAGAGGAGTCCCACAGTGTGAGGAGAGACTGAGGGAGGAGAGGAGTCCCACAGTGTGAGGAGACTGAGGGAGGAGAGGAGTCCCACAGTGTGAGGAGAGACTGAGGGAGGAGAGGAGTCCCACAGTGTGAGGAGACTGAGGGAGGAGAGGAGTCCCACAGTGTGAGGAGACTGAGGGAGGAGAGGAGTCCCACAGTGTGAGGAGACTGAGGGAGGAGAGGAGTCCCACAGTGTGAGGAGACTGAGGGAGGAGAGGAGTCCCACAGTGTGAGGAGAGACTGAGGGAGGAGAGGAGTCCCACAGTGTGAGGAGACTGAGGGAGGAGAGGAGTCCCACAGTGTGAGGAGAGACTGAGGGAGGAGAGGAGTCCCACAGTGTGAGGAGACTGAGGGAGGAGAGGAGTCCCACAGTGTGAGGAGAGACTGAGGGAGGAGAGGAGTCCCACAGTGTGAGGAGAGACTGAGGGAGGAGAGGAGTCCCACAGTGTGAGGAGACTGAGGGAGGAGAGGAGTCCCACAGTGTGAGGAGAGACTGAGGGAGGAGAGGAGTCCCACAGTGTGAGGAGACTGAGGGAGGAGAGGAGTCCCACAGTGTGAGGAGACTGAGGGAGGAGAGGAGTCCCACAGTGTGAGGAGACTGAGGGAGGAGAGGAGTCCCACAGTGTGAGGAGACTGAGGGAGGAGAGGAGTCCCACAGTGTGAGGAGACTGAGGGAGGAGAGGAGTCCCACAGTGTGAGGAGAGACTGAGGGAGGAGAGGAGTCCCACAGTGTGAGGAGAGACTGAGGGAGGAGAGGAGTCCCACAGTGTGAGGAGACTGAGGGAGGAGAGGAGTCCCACAGTGTGAGGAGAGACTGAGGGAGGAGAGGAGTCCCACAGTGTGAGGAGAGACTGAGGGAGGAGAGGAGTCCCACAGTGTGAGGAGAGACTGAGGGAGGAGAGGAGTCCCACAGTGTGAGGAGACTGAGGGAGGAGAGGAGTCCCACAGTGTGAGGAGACTGAGGGAGGAGAGGAGTCCCACAGTGTGAGGAGAGACTGAGGGAGGAGAGGAGTCCCACAGTGTGAGGAGAGACTGAGGGAGGAGAGGAGTCCCACAGTGTGAGGAGAGACTGAGGGAGGAGAGGAGTCCCACAGTGTGAGGAGAGACTGAGGGAGGAGAGGAGTCCCACAGTGTGAGGAGAGACTGAGGGAGGAGAGGAGTCCCACAGTGTGAGGAGAGACTGAGGGAGGAGAGGAGTCCCACAGTGTGAGGAGACTGAGGGAGGAGAGGAGTCCCACAGTGTGAGGAGAGACTGAGGGAGGAGAGGAGTCCCACAGTGTGAGGAGAGACTGAGGGAGGAGAGGAGTCCCACAGTGTGAGGAGAGACTGAGGGAGGAGAGGAGTCCCACAGTGTGAGGAGAGACTGAGGGAGGAGAGGAGTCCCACAGTGTGAGGAGAGACTGAGGGAGGAGAGGAGTCCCACAGTGTGAGGAGACTGAGGGAGGAGAGGAGTCCCACAGTGTGAGGAGACTGAGGGAGGAGAGGAGTCCCACAGTGTGAGGAGAGACTGAGGGAGGAGAGGAGTCCCACAGTGTGAGGAGACTGAGGGAGGAGAGGAGTCCCACAGTGTGAGGAGAGACTGAGGGAGGAGAGGAGTCCCACAGTGTGAGGAGAGACTGAGGGAGGAGAGGAGTCCCACAGTGTGAGGAGAGACTGAGGGAGGAGAGGAGTCCCACAGTGTGAGGAGAGACTGAGGGAGGAGAGGAGTCCCACAGTGTGAGGAGACTGAGGGAGGAGAGGAGTCCCACAGTGTGAGGAGAGACTGAGGGAGGAGAGGAGTCCCACAGTGTGAGGAGACTGAGGGAGGAGAGGAGTCCCACAGTGTGAGGAGAGACTGAGGGAGGAGAGGAGTCCCACAGTGTGAGGAGACTGAGGGAGGAGAGGAGTCCCACAGTGTGAGGAGAGACTGAGGGAGGAGAGGAGTCCCACAGTGTGAGGAGAGACTGAGGGAGGAGAGGAGTCCCACAGTGTGAGGAGAGACTGAGGGAGGAGAGGAGTCCCACAGTGTGAGGAGAGACTGAGGGAGGAGAGGAGTCCCACAGTGTGAGGAGAGACTGAGGGAGGAGAGGAGTCCCACAGTGTGAGGAGACTGAGGGAGGAGAGGAGTCCCACAGTGTGAGGAGAGACTGAGGGAGGAGAGGAGTCCCACAGTGTGAGGAGACTGAGGGAGGAGAGGAGTCCCACAGTGTGAGGAGACTGAGGGAGGAGAGGAGTCCCACAGTGTGAGGAGAGACTGAGGGAGGAGAGGAGTCCCACAGTGTGAGGAGAGACTGAGGGAGGAGAGGAGTCCCACAGTGTGAGGAGAGACTGAGGGAGGAGAGGAGTCCCACAGTGTGAGGAGACTGAGGGAGGAGAGGAGTCCCACAGTGTGAGGAGAGACTGAGGGAGGAGAGGAGTCCCACAGTGTGAGGAGAGACTGAGGGAGGAGAGGAGTCCCACAGTGTGAGGAGAGACTGAGGGAGGAGAGGAGTCCCACAGTGTGAGGAGAGACTGAGGGAGGAGAGGAGTCCCACAGTGTGAGGAGAGACTGAGGGAGGAGAGGAGTCCCACAGTGTGAGGAGAGACTGAGGGAGGAGAGGAGTCCCACAGTGTGAGGAGAGACTGAGGGAGGAGAGGAGTCCCACAGTGTGAGGAGAGACTGAGGGAGGAGAGGAGTCCCACAGTGTGAGGAGACTGAGGGAGGAGAGGAGTCCCACAGTGTGAGGAGAGACTGAGGGAGGAGAGGAGTCCCACAGTGTGAGGAGAGACTGAGGGAGGAGAGGAGTCCCACAGTGTGAGGAGACTGAGGGAGGAGAGGAGTCCCACAGTGTGAGGAGAGACTGAGGGAGGAGAGGAGTCCCACAGTGTGAGGAGAGACTGAGGGAGGAGAGGAGTCCCACAGTGTGAGGAGACTGAGGGAGGAGAGGAGTCCCACAGTGTGAGGAGACTGAGGGAGGAGAGGAGTCCCACAGTGTGAGGAGAGACTGAGGGAGGAGAGGAGTCCCACAGTGTGAGGAGACTGAGGGAGGAGAGGAGTCCCACAGTGTGAGGAGAGACTGAGGGAGGAGAGGAGTCCCACAGTGTGAGGAGACTGAGGGAGGAGAGGAGTCCCACAGTGTGAGGAGAGACTGAGGGAGGAGAGGAGTCCCACAGTGTGAGGAGAGACTGAGGGAGGAGAGGAGTCCCACAGTGTGAGGAGACTGAGGGAGGAGAGGAGTCCCACAGTGTGAGGAGAGACTGAGGGAGGAGAGGAGTCCCACAGTGTGAGGAGACTGAGGGAGGAGAGGAGTCCCACAGTGTGAGGAGACTGAGGGAGGAGAGGAGTCCCACAGTGTGAGGAGAGACTGAGGGAGGAGAGGAGTCCCACAGTGTGAGGAGACTGAGGGAGGAGAGGAGTCCCACAGTGTGAGGAGAGACTGAGGGAGGAGAGGAGTCCCACAGTGTGAGGAGACTGAGGGAGGAGAGGAGTCCCACAGTGTGAGGAGAGACTGAGGGAGGAGAGGAGTCCCACAGTGTGAGGAGAGACTGAGGGAGGAGAGGAGTCCCACAGTGTGAGGAGAGACTGAGGGAGGAGAGGAGTCCCACAGTGTGAGGAGACTGAGGGAGGAGAGGAGTCCCACAGTGTGAGGAG
Source organism: Squalus acanthias (assembly GCA_030390025.1). Taxonomy (NCBI): domain Eukaryota; kingdom Metazoa; phylum Chordata; class Chondrichthyes; order Squaliformes; family Squalidae; genus Squalus; species Squalus acanthias. The sequence continues at coordinate 6,282 of JASTWF010002444.1, forward strand.
ACTGAGGGAGGAGAGGAGTCCCACAGTGTGAGGAGACTGAGGGAGGAGAGGAGTCCCACAGTGTGAGGAGAGACTGAGGGAGGAGAGGAGTCCCACAGTGTGAGGAGAGACTGAGGGAGGAGAGGAGTCCCACAGTGTGAGGAGACTGAGGGAGGAGAGGAGTCCCACAGTGTGAGGAGAGACTGAGGGAGGAGAGGAGTCCCACAGTGTGAGGAGAGACTGAGGGAGGAGAGGAGTCCCACAGTGTGAGGAGAGACTGAGGGAGGAGAGGAGTCCCACAGTGTGAGGAGACTGAGGGAGGAGAGGAGTCCCACAGTGTGAGGAGACTGAGGGAGGAGAGGAGTCCCACAGTGTGAGGAGAGACTGAGGGAGGAGAGGAGTCCCACAGTGTGAGGAGACTGAGGGAGGAGAGGAGTCCCACAGTGTGAGGAGAGACTGAGGGAGGAGAGGAGTCCCACAGTGTGAGGAGACTGAGGGAGGAGAGGAGTCCCACAGTGTGAGGAGAGACTGAGGGAGGAGAGGAGTCCCACAGTGTGAGGAGAGACTGAGGGAGGAGAGGAGTCCCACAGTGTGAGGAGACTGAGGGAGGAGAGGAGTCCCACAGTGTGAGGAGAGACTGAGGGAGGAGAGGAGTCCCACAGTGTGAGGAGACTGAGGGAGGAGAGGAGTCCCACAGTGTGAGGAGACTGAGGGAGGAGAGGAGTCCCACAGTGTGAGGAGAGACTGAGGGAGGAGAGGAGTCCCACAGTGTGAGGAGAGACTGAGGGAGGAGAGGAGTCCCACAGTGTGAGGAGACTGAGGGAGGAGAGGAGTCCCACAGTGTGAGGAGACTGAGGGAGGAGAGGAGTCCCACAGTGTGAGGAGAGACTGAGGGAGGAGAGGAGTCCCACAGTGTGAGGAGAGACTGAGGGAGGAGAGGAGTCCCACAGTGTGAGGAGAGACTGAGGGAGGAGAGGAGTCCCACAGTGTGAGGAGAGACTGAGGGAGGAGAGGAGTCCCACAGTGTGAGGAGAGACTGAGGGAGGAGAGGAGTCCCACAGTGTGAGGAGACTGAGGGAGGAGAGGAGTCCCACAGTGTGAGGAGAGACTGAGGGAGGAGAGGAGTCCCACAGTGTGAGGAGACTGAGGGAGGAGAGGAGTCCCACAGTGTGAGGAGAGACTGAGGGAGGAGAGGAGTCCCACAGTGTGAGGAGACTGAGGGAGGAGAGGAGTCCCACAGTGTGAGGAGAGACTGAGGGAGGAGAGGAGTCCCACAGTGTGAGGAGACTGAGGGAGGAGAGGAGTCCCACAGTGTGAGGAGACTGAGGGAGGAGAGGAGTCCCACAGTGTGAGGAGAGACTGAGGGAGGAGAGGAGTCCCACAGTGTGAGGAGACTGAGGGAGGAGAGGAGTCCCACAGTGTGAGGAGAGACTGAGGGAGGAGAGGAGTCCCACAGTGTGAGGAGAGACTGAGGGAGGAGAGGAGTCCCACAGTGTGAGGAGAGACTGAGGGAGGAGAGGAGTCCCACAGTGTGAGGAGACTGAGGGAGGAGAGGAGTCCCACAGTGTGAGGAGACTGAGGGAGGAGAGGAGTCCCACAGTGTGAGGAGAGACTGAGGGAGGAGAGGAGTCCCACAGTGTGAGGAGAGACTGAGGGAGGAGAGGAGTCCCACAGTGTGAGGAGAGACTGAGGGAGGAGAGGAGTCCCACAGTGTGAGGAGAGACTGAGGGAGGAGAGGAGTCCCACAGTGTGAGGAGAGACTGAGGGAGGAGAGGAGTCCCACAGTGTGAGGAGACTGAGGGAGGAGAGGAGTCCCACAGTGTGAGGAGAGACTGAGGGAGGAGAGGAGTCCCACAGTGTGAGGAGACTGAGGGAGGAGAGGAGTCCCACAGTGTGAGGAGAGACTGAGGGAGGAGAGGAGTCCCACAGTGTGAGGAGACTGAGGGAGGAGAGGAGTCCCACAGTGTGAGGAGAGACTGAGGGAGGAGAGGAGTCCCACAGTGTGAGGAGACTGAGGGAGGAGAGGAGTCCCACAGTGTGAGGAGAGACTGAGGGAGGAGAGGAGTCCCACAGTGTGAGGAGAGACTGAGGGAGGAGAGGAGTCCCACAGTGTGAGGAGAGACTGAGGGAGGAGAGGAGTCCCACAGTGTGAGGAGACTGAGGGAGGAGAGGAGTCCCACAGTGTGAGGAGAGACTGAGGGAGGAGAGGAGTCCCACAGTGTGAGGAGAGACTGAGGGAGGAGAGGAGTCCCACAGTGTGAGGAGAGACTGAGGGAGGAGAGGAGTCCCACAGTGTGAGGAGACTGAGGGAGGAGAGGAGTCCCACAGTGTGAGGAGAGACTGAGGGAGGAGAGGAGTCCCACAGTGTGAGGAGACTGAGGGAGGAGAGGAGTCCCACAGTGTGAGGAGAGACTGAGGGAGGAGAGGAGTCCCACAGTGTGAGGAGAGACTGAGGGAGGAGAGGAGTCCCACAGTGTGAGGAGACTGAGGGAGGAGAGGAGTCCCACAGTGTGAGGAGACTGAGGGAGGAGAGGAGTCCCACAGTGTGAGGAGACTGAGGGAGGAGAGGAGTCCCACAGTGTGAGGAGAGACTGAGGGAGGAGAGGAGTCCCACAGTGTGAGGAGAGACTGAGGGAGGAGAGGAGTCCCACAGTGTGAGGAGAGACTGAGGGAGGAGAGGAGTCCCACAGTGTGAGGAGACTGAGGGAGGAGAGGAGTCCCACAGTGTGAGGAGACTGAGGGAGGAGAGGAGTCCCACAGTGTGAGGAGAGACTGAGGGAGGAGAGGAGTCCCACAGTGTGAGGAGACTGAGGGAGGAGAGGAGTCCCACAGTGTGAGGAGAGACTGAGGGAGGAGAGGAGTCCCACAGTGTGAGGAGAGACTGAGGGAGGAGAGGAGTCCCACAGTGTGAGGAGAGACTGAGGGAGGAGAGGAGTCCCACAGTGTGAGGAGACTGAGGGAGGAGAGGAGTCCCACAGTGTGAGGAGACTGAGGGAGGAGAGGAGTCCCACAGTGTGAGGAGAGACTGAGGGAGGAGAGGAGTCCCACAGTGTGAGGAGACTGAGGGAGGAGAGGAGTCCCACAGTGTGAGGAGAGACTGAGGGAGGAGAGGAGTCCCACAGTGTGAGGAGACTGAGGGAGGAGAGGAGTCCCACAGTGTGAGGAGACTGAGGGAGGAGAGGAGTCCCACAGTGTGAGGAGACTGAGGGAGGAGAGGAGTCCCACAGTGTGAGGAGAGACTGAGGGAGGAGAGGAGTCCCACAGTGTGAGGAGAGACTGAGGGAGGAGAGGAGTCCCACAGTGTGAGGAGACTGAGGGAGGAGAGGAGTCCCACAGTGTGAGGAGACTGAGGGAGGAGAGGAGTCCCACAGTGTGAGGAGACTGAGGGAGGAGAGGAGTCCCACAGTGTGAGGAGAGACTGAGGGAGGAGAGGAGTCCCACAGTGTGAGGAGACTGAGGGAGGAGAGGAGTCCCACAGTGTGAGGAGAGACTGAGGGAGGAGAGGAGTCCCACAGTGTGAGGAGAGACTGAGGGAGGAGAGGAGTCCCACAGTGTGAGGAGAGACTGAGGGAGGAGAGGAGTCCCACAGTGTGAGGAGACTGAGGGAGGAGAGGAGTCCCACAGTGTGAGGAGAGACTGAGGGAGGAGAGGAGTCCCACAGTGTGAGGAGAGACTGAGGGAGGAGAGGAGTCCCACAGTGTGAGGAGACTGAGGGAGGAGAGGAGTCCCACAGTGTGAGGAGAGACTGAGGGAGGAGAGGAGTCCCACAGTGTGAGGAGACTGAGGGAGGAGAGGAGTCCCACAGTGTGAGGAGAGACTGAGGGAGGAGAGGAGTCCCACAGTGTGAGGAGAGACTGAGGGAGGAGAGGAGTCCCACAGTGTGAGGAGAGACTGAGGGAGGAGAGGAGTCCCACAGTGTGAGGAGAGACTGAGGGAGGAGAGGAGTCCCACAGTGTGAGGAGAGACTGAGGGAGGAGAGGAGTCCCACAGTGTGAGGAGACTGAGGGAGGAGAGGAGTCCCACAGTGTGAGGAGAGACTGAGGGAGGAGAGGAGTCCCACAGTGTGAGGAGAGACTGAGGGAGGAGAGGAGTCCCACAGTGTGAGGAGACTGAGGGAGGAGAGGAGTCCCACAGTGTGAGGAGACTGAGGGAGGAGAGGAGTCCCACAGTGTGAGGAGAGACTGAGGGAGGAGAGGAGTCCCACAGTGTGAGGAGAGACTGAGGGAGGAGAGGAGTCCCACAGTGTGAGGAGAGACTGAGGGAGGAGAGGAGTCCCACAGTGTGAGGAGAGACTGAGGGAGGAGAGGAGTCCCACAGTGTGAGGAGACTGAGGGAGGAGAGGAGTCCCACAGTGTGAGGAGAGACTGAGGGAGGAGAGGAGTCCCACAGTGTGAGGAGACTGAGGGAGGAGAGGAGTCCCACAGTGTGAGGAGACTGAGGGAGGAGAGGAGTCCCACAGTGTGAGGAGAGACTGAGGGAGGAGAGGAGTCCCACAGTGTGAGGAGAGACTGAGGGAGGAGAGGAGTCCCACAGTGTGAGGAGACTGAGGGAGGAGAGGAGTCCCACAGTGTGAGGAGAGACTGAGGGAGGAGAGGAGTCCCACAGTGTGAGGAGACTGAGGGAGGAGAGGAGTCCCACAGTGTGAGGAGACTGAGGGAGGAGAGGAGTCCCACAGTGTGAGGAGAGACTGAGGGAGGAGAGGAGTCCCACAGTGTGAGGAGAGACTGAGGGAGGAGAGGAGTCCCACAGTGTGAGGAGACTGAGGGAGGAGAGGAGTCCCACAGTGTGAGGAGAGACTGAGGGAGGAGAGGAGTCCCACAGTGTGAGGAGACTGAGGGAGGAGAGGAGTCCCACAGTGTGAGGAGAGACTGAGGGAGGAGAGGAGTCCCACAGTGTGAGGAGAGACTGAGGGAGGAGAGGAGTCCCACAGTGTGAGGAGAGACTGAGGGAGGAGAGGAGTCCCACAGTGTGAGGAGAGACTGAGGGAGGAGAGGAGTCCCACAGTGTGAGGAGAGACTGAGGGAGGAGAGGAGTCCCACAGTGTGAGGAGAGACTGAGGGAGGAGAGGAGTCCCACAGTGTGAGGAGAGACTGAGGGAGGAGAGGAGTCCCACAGTGTGAGGAGACTGAGGGAGGAGAGGAGTCCCACAGTGTGAGGAGACTGAGGGAGGAGAGGAGTCCCACAGTGTGAGGAGAGACTGAGGGAGGAGAGGAGTCCCACAGTGTGAGGAGACTGAGGGAGGAGAGGAGTCCCACAGTGTGAGGAGAGACTGAGGGAGGAGAGGAGTCCCACAGTGTGAGGAGACTGAGGGAGGAGAGGAGTCCCACAGTGTGAGGAGAGACTGAGGGAGGAGAGGAGTCCCACAGTGTGAGGAGAGACTGAGGGAGGAGAGGAGTCCCACAGTGTGAGGAGAGACTGAGGGAGGAGAGGAGTCCCACAGTGTGAGGAGACTGAGGGAGGAGAGGAGTCCCACAGTGTGAGGAGAGACTGAGGGAGGAGAGGAGTCCCACAGTGTGAGGAGAGACTGAGGGAGGAGAGGAGTCCCACAGTGTGAGGAGAGACTGAGGGAGGAGAGGAGTCCCACAGTGTGAGGAGACTGAGGGAGGAGAGGAGTCCCACAGTGTGAGGAGAGACTGAGGGAGGAGAGGAGTCCCACAGTGTGAGGAGACTGAGGGAGGAGAGGAGTCCCACAGTGTGAGGAGAGACTGAGGGAGGAGAGGAGTCCCACAGTGTGAGGAGACTGAGGGAGGAGAGGAGTCCCACAGTGTGAGGAGAGACTGAGGGAGGAGAGGAGTCCCACAGTGTGAGGAGAGACTGAGGGAGGAGAGGAGTCCCACAGTGTGAGGAGAGACTGAGGGAGGAGAGGAGTCCCACAGTGTGAGGAGAGACTGAGGGAGGAGAGGAGTCCCACAGTGTGAGGAGAGACTGAGGGAGGAGAGGAGTCCCACAGTGTGAGGAGAGACTGAGGGAGGAGAGGAGTCCCACAGTGTGAGGAGACTGAGGGAGGAGAGGAGTCCCACAGTGTGAGGAGACTGAGGGAGGAGAGGAGTCCCACAGTGTGAGGAGACTGAGGGAGGAGAGGAGTCCCACAGTGTGAGGAGACTGAGGGAGGAGAGGAGTCCCACAGTGTGAGGAGAGACTGAGGGAGGAGAGGAGTCCCACAGTGTGAGGAGAGACTGAGGGAGGAGAGGAGTCCCACAGTGTGAGGAGACTGAGGGAGGAGAGGAGTCCCACAGTGTGAGGAGAGACTGAGGGAGGAGAGGAGTCCCACAGTGTGAGGAGAGACTGAGGGAGGAGAGGAGTCCCACAGTGTGAGGAGAGACTGAGGGAGGAGAGGAGTCCCACAGTGTGAGGAGAGACTGAGGGAGGAGAGGAGTCCCACAGTGTGAGGAGAGACTGAGGGAGGAGAGGAGTCCCACAGTGTGAGGAGAGACTGAGGGAGGAGAGGAGTCCCACAGTGTGAGGAGAGACTGAGGGAGGAGAGGAGTCCCACAGTGTGAGGAGAGACTGAGGGAGGAGAGGAGTCCCACAGTGTGAGGAGACTGAGGGAGGAGAGGAGTCCCACAGTGTGAGGAGAGACTGAGGGAGGAGAGGAGTCCCACAGTGTGAGGAGAGACTGAGGGAGGAGAGGAGTCCCACAGTGTGAGGAGAGACTGAGGGAGGAGAGGAGTCCCACAGTGTGAGGAGACTGAGGGAGGAGAGGAGTCCCACAGTGTGAGGAGAGACTGAGGGAGGAGAGGAGTCCCACAGTGTGAGGAGAGACTGAGGGAGGAGAGGAGTCCCACAGTGTGAGGAGAGACTGAGGGAGAGAGGAGTCCCACAGTGTGAGGAGAGACTGAGGGAGGAGAGGAGTCCCACAGTGTGAGGAGAGACTGAGGGAGGAGAGGAGTCCCACAGTGTGAGGAGAGACTGAGGGAGGAGAGGAGTCCCACAGTGTGAGGAGAGACTGAGGGAGGAGAGGAGTCCCACAGTGTGAGGAGACTGAGGGAGGAGAGGAGTCCCACAGTGTGAGGAGAGACTGAGGGAGGAGAGGAGTCCCACAGTGTGAGGAGAGACTGAGGGAGGAGAGGAGTCCCACAGTGTGAGGAGAGACTGAGGGAGGAGAGGAGTCCCACAGTGTGAGGAGACTGAGGGAGGAGAGGAGTCCCACAGTGTGAGGAGAGACTGAGGGAGGAGAGGAGTCCCACAGTGTGAGGAGACTGAGGGAGGAGAGGAGTCCCACAGTGTGAGGAGACTGAGGGAGGAGAGGAGTCCCACAGTGTGAGGAGACTGAGGGAGGAGAGGAGTCCCACAGTGTGAGGAGAGACTGAGGGAGGAGAGGAGTCCCACAGTGTGAGGAGACTGAGGGAGGAGAGGAGTCCCACAGTGTGAGGAGACTGAGGGAGGAGAGGAGTCCCACAGTGTGAGGAGAGACTGAGGGAGGAGAGGAGTCCCACAGTGTGAGGAGAGACTGAGGGAGGAGAGGAGTCCCACAGTGTGAGGAGAGACTGAGGGAGGAGAGGAGTCCCACAGTGTGAGGAGAGACTGAGGGAGGAGAGGAGTCCCACAGTGTGAGGAGAGACTGAGGGAGGAGAGGAGTCCCACAGTGTGAGGAGACTGAGGGAGGAGAGGAGTCCCACAGTGTGAGGAGACTGAGGGAGGAGAGGAGTCCCACAGTGTGAGGAGAGACTGAGGGAGGAGAGGAGTCCCACAGTGTGAGGAGAGACTGAGGGAGGAGAGGAGTCCCACAGTGTGAGGAGACTGAGGGAGGAGAGGAGTCCCACAGTGTGAGGAGAGACTGAGGGAGGAGAGGAGTCCCACAGTGTGAGGAGAGACTGAGGGAGGAGAGGAGTCCCACAGTGTGAGGAGACTGAGGGAGGAGAGGAGTCCCACAGTGTGAGGAGAGACTGAGGGAGGAGAGGAGTCCCACAGTGTGAGGAGACTGAGGGAGGAGAGGAGTCCCACAGTGTGAGGAGACTGAGGGAGGAGAGGAGTCCCACAGTGTGAGGAGAGACTGAGGGAGGAGAGGAGTCCCACAGTGTGAGGAGACTGAGGGAGGAGAGGAGTCCCACAGTGTGAGGAGAGACTGAGGGAGGAGAGGAGTCCCACAGTGTGAGGAGAGACTGAGGGAGGAGAGGAGTCCCACAGTGTGAGGAGACTGAGGGAGGAGAGGAGTCCCACAGTGTGAGGAGAGACTGAGGGAGGAGAGGAGTCCCACAGTGTGAGGAGAGACTGAGGGAGGAGAGGAGTCCCACAGTGTGAGGAGAGACTGAGGGAGGAGAGGAGTCCCACAGTGTGAGGAGACTGAGGGAGGAGAGGAGTCCCACAGTGTGAGGAGAGACTGAGGGAGGAGAGGAGTCCCACAGTGTGAGGAGAGACTGAGGGAGGAGAGGAGTCCCACAGTGTGAGGAGAGACTGAGGGAGGAGAGGAGTCCCACAGTGTGAGGAGAGACTGAGGGAGGAGAGGAGTCCCACAGTGTGAGGAGACTGAGGGAGGAGAGGAGTCCCACAGTGTGAGGAGACTGAGGGAGGAGAGGAGTCCCACAGTGTGAGGAGAGACTGAGGGAGGAGAGGAGTCCCACAGTGTGAGGAGAGACTGAGGGAGGAGAGGAGTCCCACAGTGTGAGGAGACTGAGGGAGGAGAGGAGTCCCACAGTGTGAGGAGAGACTGAGGGAGGAGAGGAGTCCCACAGTGTGAGAGACTGAGGGAGGAGAGGAGTCCCACAGTGTGAGGAGAGACTGAGGGAGGAGAGGAGTCCCACAGTGTGAGGAGAGACTGAGGGAGGAGAGGAGTCCCACAGTGTGAGGAGAGACTGAGGGAGGAGAGGAGTCCCACAGTGTGAGGAGAGACTGAGGGAGGAGAGGAGTCCCACAGTGTGAGGAGACTGAGGGAGGAGAGGAGTCCCACAGTGTGAGGAGACTGAGGGAGGAGAGGAGTCCCACAGTGTGAGGAGAGACTGAGGGAGGAGAGGAGTCCCACAGTGTGAGGAGACTGAGGGAGGAGAGGAGTCCCACAGTGTGAGGAGAGACTGAGGGAGGAGAGGAGTCCCACAGTGTGAGGAGACTGAGGGAGGAGAGGAGTCCCACAGTGTGAGGAGAGACTGAGGGAGGAGAGGAGTCCCACAGTGTGAGGAGAGACTGAGGGAGGAGAGGAGTCCCACAGTGTGAGGAGACTGAGGGAGGAGAGGAGTCCCACAGTGTGAGGAGAGACTGAGGGAGGAGAGGAGTCCCACAGTGTGAGGAGAGACTGAGGGAGGAGAGGAGTCCCACAGTGTGAGGAGAGACTGAGGGAGGAGAGGAGTCCCACAGTGTGAGGAGAGACTGAGGGAGGAGAGGAGTCCCACAGTGTGAGGAGAGACTGAGGGAGGAGAGGAGTCCCACAGTGTGAGGAGAGACTGAGGGAGGAGAGGAGTCCCACAGTGTGAGGAGAGACTGAGGGAGGAGAGGAGTCCCACAGTGTGAGGAGACTGAGGGAGGAGAGGAGTCCCACAGTGTGAGGAGAGACTGAGGGAGGAGAGGAGTCCCACAGTGTGAGGAGAGACTGAGGGAGGAGAGGAGTCCCACAGTGTGAGGAGAGACTGAGGGAGGAGAGGAGTCCCACAGTGTGAGGAGACTGAGGGAGGAGAGGAGTCCCACAGTGTGAGGAGACTGAGGGAGGAGAGGAGTCCCACAGTGTGAGGAGACTGAGGGAGGAGAGGAGTCCCACAGTGTGAGGAGAGACTGAGGGAGGAGAGGAGTCCCACAGTGTGAGGAGACTGAGGGAGGAGAGGAGTCCCACAGTGTGAGGAGACTGAGGGAGGAGAGGAGTCCCACAGTGTGAGGAGAGACTGAGGGAGGAGAGGAGTCCCACAGTGTGAGGAGACTGAGGGAGGAGAGGAGTCCCACAGTGTGAGGAGACTGAGGGAGGAGAGGAGTCCCACAGTGTGAGGAGAGACTGAGGGAGGAGAGGAGTCCCACAGTGTGAGGAGACTGAGGGAGGAGAGGAGTCCCACAGTGTGAGGAGACTGAGGGAGGAGAGGAGTCCCACAGTGTGAGGAGAGACTGAGGGAGGAGAGGAGTCCCACAGTGTGAGGAGACTGAGGGAGGAGAGGAGTCCCACAGTGTGAGGAGAGACTGAGGGAGGAGAGGAGTCCCACAGTGTGAGGAGAGACTGAGGGAGGAGAGGAGTCCCACAGTGTGAGGAGACTGAGGGAGGAGAGGAGTCCCACAGTGTGAGGAGAGACTGAGGGAGGAGAGGAGTCCCACAGTGTGAGGAGAGACTGAGGGAGGAGAGGAGTCCCACAGTGTGAGGAGAGACTGAGGGAGGAGAGGAGTCCCACAGTGTGAGGAGAGACTGAGGGAGGAGAGGAGTCCCACAGTGTGAGGAGAGACTGAGGGAGGAGAGGAGTCCCACAGTGTGAGGAGAGACTGAGGGAGGAGAGGAGTCCCACAGTGTGAGGAGAGACTGAGGGAGGAGAGGAGTCCCACAGTGTGAGGAGAGACTGAGGGAGGAGAGGAGTCCCACAGTGTGAGGAGACTGAGGGAGGAGAGGAGTCCCACAGTGTGAGGAGAGACTGAGGGAGGAGAGGAGTCCCACAGTGTGAGGAGACTGAGGGAGGAGAGGAGTCCCACAGTGTGAGGAGACTGAGGGAGGAGAGGAGTCCCACAGTGTGAGGAGAGACTGAGGGAGGAGAGGAGTCCCACAGTGTGAGGAGAGACTGAGGGAGGAGAGGAGTCCCACAGTGTGAGGAGAGACTGAGGGAGGAGAGGAGTCCCACAGTGTGAGGAGACTGAGGGAGGAGAGGAGTCCCACAGTGTGAGGAGACTGAGGGAGGAGAGGAGTCCCACAGTGTGAGGAGACTGAGGGAGGAGAGGAGTCCCACAGTGTGAGGAGAGACTGAGGGAGGAGAGGAGTCCCACAGTGTGAGGAGACTGAGGGAGGAGAGGAGTCCCACAGTGTGAGGAGAGACTGAGGGAGGAGAGGAGTCCCACAGTGTGAGGAGACTGAGGGAGGAGAGGAGTCCCACAGTGTGAGGAGAGACTGAGGGAGGAGAGGAGTCCCACAGTGTGAGGAGAGACTGAGGGAGGAGAGGAGTCCCACAGTGTGAGGAGACTGAGGGAGGAGAGGAGTCCCACAGTGTGAGGAGAGACTGAGGGAGGAGAGGAGTCCCACAGTGTGAGGAGAGACTGAGGGAGGAGAGGAGTCCCACAGTGTGAGGAGAGACTGAGGGAGGAGAGGAGTCCCACAGTGTGAGGAGACTGAGGGAGGAGAGGAGTCCCACAGTGTGAGGAGAGACTGAGGGAGGAGAGGAGTCCCACAGTGTGAGGAGACTGAGGGAGGAGAGGAGTCCCACAGTGTGAGGAGAGACTGAGGGAGGAGAGGAGTCCCACAGTGTGAGGAGACTGAGGGAGGAGAGGAGTCCCACAGTGTGAGGAGAGACTGAGGGAGGAGAGGAGTCCCACAGTGTGAGGAGACTGAGGGAGGAGAGGAGTCCCACAGTGTGAGGAGACTGAGGGAGGAGAGGAGTCCCACAGTGTGAGGAGAGACTGAGGGAGGAGAGGAGTCCCACAGTGTGAGGAGACTGAGGGAGGAGAGGAGTCCCACAGTGTGAGGAGAGACTGAGGGAGGAGAGGAGTCCCACAGTGTGAGGAGACTGAGGGAGGAGAGGAGTCCCACAGTGTGAGGAGACTGAGGGAGGAGAGGAGTCCCACAGTGTGAGGAGACTGAGGGAGGAGAGGAGTCCCACAGTGTGAGGAGAGACTGAGGGAGGAGAGGAGTCCCACAGTGTGAGGAGAGACTGAGGGAGGAGAGGAGTCCCACAGTGTGAGGAGACTGAGGGAGGAGAGGAGTCCCACAGTGTGAGGAGAGACTGAGGGAGGAGAGGAGTCCCACAGTGTGAGGAGAGACTGAGGGAGGAGAGGAGTCCCACAGTGTGAGGAGAGACTGAGGGAGGAGAGGAGTCCCACAGTGTGAGGAGACTGAGGGAGGAGAGGAGTCCCACAGTGTGAGGAGAGACTGAGGGAGGAGAGGAGTCCCACAGTGTGAGGAGACTGAGGGAGGAGAGGAGTCCCACAGTGTGAGGAGACTGAGGGAGGAGAGGAGTCCCACAGTGTGAGGAGACTGAGGGAGGAGAGGAGTCCCACAGTGTGAGGAGACTGAGGGAGGAGAGGAGTCCCACAGTGTGAGGAGAGACTGAGGGAGGAGAGGAGTCCCACAGTGTGAGGAGACTGAGGGAGGAGAGGAGTCCCACAGTGTGAGGAGAGACTGAGGGAGGAGAGGAGTCCCACAGTGTGAGGAGACTGAGGGAGGAGAGGAGTCCCACAGTGTGAGGAGACTGAGGGAGGAGAGGAGTCCCACAGTGTGAGGAGACTGAGGGAGGAGAGGAGTCCCACAGTGTGAGGAGACTGAGGGAGGAGAGGAGTCCCACAGTGTGAGGAGAGACTGAGGGAGGAGAGGAGTCCCACAGTGTGAGGAGAGACTGAGGGAGGAGAGGAGTCCCACAGTGTGAGGAGAGACTGAGGGAGGAGAGGAGTCCCACAGTGTGAGGAGAGACTGAGGGAGGAGAGGAGTCCCACAGTGTGAGGAGACTGAGGGAGGAGAGGAGTCCCACAGTGTGAGGAGAGACTGAGGGAGGAGAGGAGTCCCACAGTGTGAGGAGAGACTGAGGGAGGAGAGGAGTCCCACAGTGTGAGGAGAGACTGAGGGAGGAGAGGAGTCCCACAGTGTGAGGAGACTGAGGGAGGAGAGGAGTCCCACAGTGTGAGGAGAGACTGAGGGAGGAGAGGAGTCCCACAGTGTGAGGAGAGACTGAGGGAGGAGAGGAGTCCCACAGTGTGAGGAGAGACTGAGGGAGGAGAGGAGTCCCACAGTGTGAGGAGAGACTGAGGGAGGAGAGGAGTCCCACAGTGTGAGGAGACTGAGGGAGGAGAGGAGTCCCACAGTGTGAGGAGAGACTGAGGGAGGAGAGGAGTCCCACAGTGTGAGGAGAGACTGAGGGAGGAGAGGAGTCCCACAGTGTGAGGAGAGACTGAGGGAGGAGAGGAGTCCCACAGTGTGAGGAGACTGAGGGAGGAGAGGAGTCCCACAGTGTGAGGAGAGACTGAGGGAGGAGAGGAGTCCCACAGTGTGAGGAGACTGAGGGAGGAGAGGAGTCCCACAGTGTGAGGAGAGACTGAGGGAGGAGAGGAGTCCCACAGTGTGAGGAGACTGAGGGAGGAGAGGAGTCCCACAGTGTGAGGAGAGACTGAGGGAGGAGAGGAGTCCCACAGTGTGAGGAGAGACTGAGGGAGGAGAGGAGTCCCACAGTGTGAGGAGACTGAGGGAGGAGAGGAGTCCCACAGTGTGAGGAGAGACTGAGGGAGGAGAGGAGTCCCACAGTGTGAGGAGAGACTGAGGGAGGAGAGGAGTCCCACAGTGTGAGGAGACTGAGGGAGGAGAGGAGTCCCACAGTGTGAGGAGAGACTGAGGGAGGAGAGGAGTCCCACAGTGTGAGGAGAGACTGAGGGAGGAGAGGAGTCCCACAGTGTGAGGAGAGACTGAGGGAGGAGAGGAGTCCCACAGTGTGAGGAGAGACTGAGGGAGGAGAGGAGTCCCACAGTGTGAGGAGAGACTGAGGGAGGAGAGGAGTCCCACAGTGTGAGGAGAGACTGAGGGAGGAGAGGAGTCCCACAGTGTGAGGAGAGACTGAGGGAGGAGAGGAGTCCCACAGTGTGAGGAGAGACTGAGGGAGGAGAGGAGTCCCACAGTGTGAGGAGACTGAGGGAGGAGAGGAGTCCCACAGTGTGAGGAGACTGAGGGAGGAGAGGAGTCCCACAGTGTGAGGAGACTGAGGGAGGAGAGGAGTGTGAGGAGAGAGGGAGGAGAGGAGTCCCACAGTGTGAGGAGAGACTGAGGGAGGAGAGGAGTCCCACAGTGTGAGGAGAGACTGAGGGAGGAGAGGAGTCCCACAGTGTGAGGAGACTGAGGGAGGAGAGGAGTCCCACAGTGTGAGGAGACTGAGGGAGGAGAGGAGTCCCACAGTGTGAGGAGACTGAGGGAGGAGAGGAGTCCCACAGTGTGAGGAGAGACTGAGGGAGGAGAGGAGTCCCACAGTGTGAGGAGACTGAGGGAGGAGAGGAGTCCCACAGTGTGAGGAGAGACTGAGGGAGGAGAGGAGTCCCACAGTGTGAGGAGAGACTGAGGGAGGAGAGGAGTCCCACAGTGTGAGGAGAGACTGAGGGAGGAGAGGAGTCCCACAGTGTGAGGAGAGACTGAGGGAGGAGAGGAGTCCCACAGTGTGAGGAGAGACTGAGGGAGGAGAGGAGTCCCACAGTGTGAGGAGAGACTGAGGGAGGAGAGGAGTCCCACAGTGTGAGGAGACTGAGGGAGGAGAGGAGTCCCACAGTGTGAGGAGACTGAGGGAGGAGAGGAGTCCCACAGTGTGAGGAGAGACTGAGGGAGGAGAGGAGTCCCACAGTGTGAGGAGACTGAGGGAGGAGAGGAGTCCCACAGTGTGAGGAGAGACTGAGGGAGGAGAGGAGTCCCACAGTGTGAGGAGAGACTGAGGGAGGAGAGGAGTCCCACAGTGTGAGGAGAGACTGAGGGAGGAGAGGAGTCCCACAGTGTGAGGAGACTGAGGGAGGAGAGGAGTCCCACAGTGTGAGGAGACTGAGGGAGGAGAGGAGTCCCACAGTGTGAGGAGAGACTGAGGGAGGAGAGGAGTCCCACAGTGTGAGGAGACTGAGGGAGGAGAGGAGTCCCACAGTGTGAGGAGACTGAGGGAGGAGAGGAGTCCCACAGTGTGAGGAGAGACTGAGGGAGGAGAGGAGTCCCACAGTGTGAGGAGAGACTGAGGGAGGAGAGGAGTCCCACAGTGTGAGGAGACTGAGGGAGGAGAGGAGTCCCACAGTGTGAGGAGAGACTGAGGGAGGAGAGGAGTCCCACAGTGTGAGGAGACTGAGGGAGGAGAGGAGTCCCACAGTGTGAGGAGAGACTGAGGGAGGAGAGGAGTCCCACAGTGTGAGGAGAGACTGAGGGAGGAGAGGAGTCCCACAGTGTGAGGAGAGACTGAGGGAGGAGAGGAGTCCCACAGTGTGAGGAGAGACTGAGGGAGGAGAGGAGTCCCACAGTGTGAGGAGACTGAGGGAGGAGAGGAGTCCCACAGTGTGAGGAGAGACTGAGGGAGGAGAGGAGTCCCACAGTGTGAGGAGAGACTGAGGGAGGAGAGGAGTCCCACAGTGTGAGGAGACTGAGGGAGGAGAGGAGTCCCACAGTGTGAGGAGAGACTGAGGGAGGAGAGGAGTCCCACAGTGTGAGGAGACTGAGGGAGGAGAGGAGTCCCACAGTGTGAGGAGAGACTGAGGGAGGAGAGGAGTCCCACAGTGTGAGGAGAGACTGAGGGAGGAGAGGAGTCCCACAGTGTGAGGAGACTGAGGGAGGAGAGGAGTCCCACAGTGTGAGGAGACTGAGGGAGGAGAGGAGTCCCACAGTGTGAGGAGAGACTGAGGGAGGAGAGGAGTCCCACAGTGTGAGGAGACTGAGGGAGGAGAGGAGTCCCACAGTGTGAGGAGACTGAGGGAGGAGAGGAGTCCCACAGTGTGAGGAGAGACTGAGGGAGGAGAGGAGTCCCACAGTGTGAGGAGAGACTGAGGGAGGAGAGGAGTCCCACAGTGTGAGGAGAGACTGAGGGAGGAGAGGAGTCCCACAGTGTGAGGAGAGACTGAGGGAGGAGAGGAGTCCCACAGTGTGAGGAGACTGAGGGAGGAGAGGAGTCCCACAGTGTGAGGAGAGACTGAGGGAGGAGAGGAGTCCCACAGTGTGAGGAGACTGAGGGAGGAGAGGAGTCCCACAGTGTGAGGAGACTGAGGGAGGAGAGGAGTCCCACAGTGTGAGGAGACTGAGGGAGGAGAGGAGTCCCACAGTGTGAGGAGACTGAGGGAGGAGAGGAGTCCCACAGTGTGAGGAGACTGAGGGAGGAGAGGAGTCCCACAGTGTGAGGAGACTGAGGGAGGAGAGGAGTCCCACAGTGTGAGGAGAGACTGAGGGAGGAGAGGAGTCCCACAGTGTGAGGAGACTGAGGGAGGAGAGGAGTCCCACAGTGTGAGGAGAGACTGAGGGAGGAGAGGAGTCCCACAGTGTGAGGAGACTGAGGGAGGAGAGGAGTCCCACAGTGTGAGGAGAGACTGAGGGAGGAGAGGAGTCCCACAGTGTGAGGAGACTGAGGGAGGAGAGGAGTCCCACAGTGTGAGGAGAGACTGAGGGAGGAGAGGAGTCCCACAGTGTGAGGAGAGACTGAGGGAGGAGAGGAGTCCCACAGTGTGAGGAGAGACTGAGGGAGGAGAGGAGTCCCACAGTGTGAGGAGAGACTGAGGGAGGAGAGGAGTCCCACAGTGTGAGGAGACTGAGGGAGGAGAGGAGTCCCACAGTGTGAGGAGAGACTGAGGGAGGAGAGGAGTCCCACAGTGTGAGGAGACTGAGGGAGGAGAGGAGTCCCACAGTGTGAGGAGACTGAGGGAGGAGAGGAGTCCCACAGTGTGAGGAGACTGAGGGAGGAGAGGAGTCCCACAGTGTGAGGAGACTGAGGGAGGAGAGGAGTCCCACAGTGTGAGGAGACTGAGGGAGGAGAGGAGTCCCACAGTGTGAGGAGACTGAGGGAGGAGAGGAGTCCCACAGTGTGAGGAGAGACTGAGGGAGGAGAGGAGTCCCACAGTGTGAGGAGAGACTGAGGGAGGAGAGGAGTCCCACAGTGTGAGGAGACTGAGGGAGGAGAGGAGTCCCACAGTGTGAGGAGAGACTGAGGGAGGAGAGGAGTCCCACAGTGTGAGGAGAGACTGAGGGAGGAGAGGAGTCCCACAGTGTGAGGAGACTGAGGGAGGAGAGGAGTCCCACAGTGTGAGGAGAGACTGAGGGAGGAGAGGAGTCCCACAGTGTGAGGAGAGACTGAGGGAGGAGAGGAGTCCCACAGTGTGAGGAGACTGAGGGAGGAGAGGAGTCCCACAGTGTGAGGAGACTGAGGGAGGAGAGGAGTCCCACAGTGTGAGGAGAGACTGAGGGAGGAGAGGAGTCCCACAGTGTGAGGAGACTGAGGGAGGAGAGGAGTCCCACAGTGTGAGGAGAGACTGAGGGAGGAGAGGAGTCCCACAGTGTGAGGAGAGACTGAGGGAGGAGAGGAGTCCCACAGTGTGAGGAGACTGAGGGAGGAGAGGAGTCCCACAGTGTGAGGAGAGACTGAGGGAGGAGAGGAGTCCCACAGTGTGAGGAGAGACTGAGGGAGGAGAGGAGTCCCACAGTGTGAGGAGAGACTGAGGGAGGAGAGGAGTCCCACAGTGTGAGGAGACTGAGGGAGGAGAGGAGTCCCACAGTGTGAGGAGAGACTGAGGGAGGAGAGGAGTCCCACAGTGTGAGGAGAGACTGAGGGAGGAGAGGAGTCCCACAGTGTGAGGAGACTGAGGGAGGAGAGGAGTCCCACAGTGTGAGGAGAGACTGAGGGAGGAGAGGAGTCCCACAGTGTGAGGAGACTGAGGGAGGAGAGGAGTCCCACAGTGTGAGGAGAGACTGAGGGAGGAGAGGAGTCCCACAGTGTGAGGAGACTGAGGGAGGAGAGGAGTCCCACAGTGTGAGGAGACTGAGGGAGGAGAGGAGTCCCACAGTGTGAGGAGACTGAGGGAGGAGAGGAGTCCCACAGTGTGAGGAGAGACTGAGGGAGGAGAGGAGTCCCACAGTGTGAGGAGAGACTGAGGGAGGAGAGGAGTCCCACAGTGTGAGGAGACTGAGGGAGGAGAGGAGTCCCACAGTGTGAGGAGACTGAGGGAGGAGAGGAGTCCCACAGTGTGAGGAGACTGAGGGAGGAGAGGAGTCCCACAGTGTGAGGAGACTGAGGGAGGAGAGGAGTCCCACAGTGTGAGGAGAGACTGAGGGAGGAGAGGAGTCCCACAGTGTGAGGAGAGACTGAGGGAGGAGAGGAGTCCCACAGTGTGAGGAGAGACTGAGGGAGGAGAGGAGTCCCACAGTGTGAGGAGAGACTGAGGGAGGAGAGGAGTCCCACAGTGTGAGGAGAGACTGAGGGAGGAGAGGAGTCCCACAGTGTGAGGAGAGACTGAGGGAGGAGAGGAGTCCCACAGTGTGAGGAGACTGAGGGAGGAGAGGAGTCCCACAGTGTGAGGAGAGACTGAGGGAGGAGAGGAGTCCCACAGTGTGAGGAGACTGAGGGAGGAGAGGAGTCCCACAGTGTGAGGAGACTGAGGGAGGAGAGGAGTCCCACAGTGTGAGGAGACTGAGGGAGGAGAGGAGTCCCACAGTGTGAGGAGACTGAGGGAGGAGAGGAGTCCCACAGTGTGAGGAGACTGAGGGAGGAGAGGAGTCCCACAGTGTGAGGAGAGACTGAGGGAGGAGAGGAGTCCCACAGTGTGAGGAGACTGAGGGAGGAGAGGAGTCCCACAGTGTGAGGAGACTGAGGGAGGAGAGGAGTCCCACAGTGTGAGGAGAGACTGAGGGAGGAGAGGAGTCCCACAGTGTGAGGAGAGACTGAGGGAGGAGAGGAGTCCCACAGTGTGAGGAGACTGAGGGAGGAGAGGAGTCCCACAGTGTGAGGAGACTGAGGGAGGAGAGGAGTCCCACAGTGTGAGGAGAGACTGAGGGAGGAGAGGAGTCCCACAGTGTGAGGAGAGACTGAGGGAGGAGAGGAGTCCCACAGTGTGAGGAGACTGAGGGAGGAGAGGAGTCCCACAGTGTGAGGAGAGACTGAGGGAGGAGAGGAGTCCCACAGTGTGAGGAGAGACTGAGGGAGGAGAGGAGTCCCACAGTGTGAGGAGAGACTGAGGGAGGAGAGGAGTCCCACAGTGTGAGGAGACTGAGGGAGGAGAGGAGTCCCACAGTGTGAGGAGAGACTGAGGGAGGAGAGGAGTCCCACAGTGTGAGGAGAGACTGAGGGAGGAGAGGAGTCCCACAGTGTGAGGAGAGACTGAGGGAGGAGAGGAGTCCCACAGTGTGAGGAGAGACTGAGGGAGGAGAGGAGTCCCACAGTGTGAGGAGACTGAGGGAGGAGAGGAGTCCCACAGTGTGAGGAGACTGAGGGAGGAGAGGAGTCCCACAGTGTGAGGAGAGACTGAGGGAGGAGAGGAGTCCCACAGTGTGAGGAGAGACTGAGGGAGGAGAGGAGTCCCACAGTGTGAGGAGAGACTGAGGGAGGAGAGGAGTCCCACAGTGTGAGGAGAGACTGAGGGAGGAGAGGAGTCCCACAGTGTGAGGAGACTGAGGGAGGAGAGGAGTCCCACAGTGTGAGGAGACTGAGGGAGGAGAGGAGTCCCACAGTGTGAGGAGACTGAGGGAGGAGAGGAGTCCCACAGTGTGAGGAGAGACTGAGGGAGGAGAGGAGTCCCACAGTGTGAGGAGAGACTGAGGGAGGAGAGGAGTCCCACAGTGTGAGGAGAGACTGAGGGAGGAGAGGAGTCCCACAGTGTGAGGAGACTGAGGGAGGAGAGGAGTCCCACAGTGTGAGGAGACTGAGGGAGGAGAGGAGTCCCACAGTGTGAGGAGACTGAGGGAGGAGAGGAGTCCCACAGTGTGAGGAGACTGAGGGAGGAGAGGAGTCCCACAGTGTGAGGAGACTGAGGGAGGAGAGGAGTCCCACAGTGTGAGGAGACTGAGGGAGGAGAGGAGTCCCACAGTGTGAGGAGACTGAGGGAGGAGAGGAGTCCCACAGTGTGAGGAGAGACTGAGGGAGGAGAGGAGTCCCACAGTGTGAGGAGAGACTGAGGGAGGAGAGGAGTCCCACAGTGTGAGGAGAGACTGAGGGAGGAGAGGAGTCCCACAGTGTGAGGAGACTGAGGGAGGAGAGGAGTCCCACAGTGTGAGGAGACTGAGGGAGGAGAGGAGTCCCACAGTGTGAGGAGAGACTGAGGGAGGAGAGGAGTCCCACAGTGTGAGGAGACTGAGGGAGGAGAGGAGTCCCACAGTGTGAGGAGACTGAGGGAGGAGAGGAGTCCCACAGTGTGAGGAGAGACTGAGGGAGGAGAGGAGTCCCACAGTGTGAGGAGACTGAGGGAGGAGAGGAGTCCCACAGTGTGAGGAGAGACTGAGGGAGGAGAGGAGTCCCACAGTGTGAGGAGACTGAGGGAGGAGAGGAGTCCCACAGTGTGAGGAGAGACTGAGGGAGGAGAGGAGTCCCACAGTGTGAGGAGACTGAGGGAGGAGAGGAGTCCCACAGTGTGAGGAGAGACTGAGGGAGGAGAGGAGTCCCACAGTGTGAGGAGAGACTGAGGGAGGAGAGGAGTCCCACAGTGTGAGGAGACTGAGGGAGGAGAGGAGTCCCACAGTGTGAGGAGAGACTGAGGGAGGAGAGGAGTCCCACAGTGTGAGGAGAGACTGAGGGAGGAGAGGAGTCCCACAGTGTGAGGAGAGACTGAGGGAGGAGAGGAGTCCCACAGTGTGAGGAGACTGAGGGAGGAGAGGAGTCCCACAGTGTGAGGAGACTGAGGGAGGAGAGGAGTCCCACAGTGTGAGGAGACTGAGGGAGGAGAGGAGTCCCACAGTGTGAGGAGACTGAGGGAGGAGAGGAGTCCCACAGTGTGAGGAGAGACTGAGGGAGGAGAGGAGTCCCACAGTGTGAGGAGAGACTGAGGGAGGAGAGGAGTCCCACAGTGTGAGGAGAGACTGAGGGAGGAGAGGAGTCCCACAGTGTGAGGAGAGACTGAGGGAGGAGAGGAGTCCCACAGTGTGAGGAGAGACTGAGGGAGGAGAGGAGTCCCACAGTGTGAGGAGACTGAGGGAGGAGAGGAGTCCCACAGTGTGAGGAGACTGAGGGAGGAGAGGAGTCCCACAGTGTGAGGAGAGACTGAGGGAGGAGAGGAGTCCCACAGTGTGAGGAGAGACTGAGGGAGGAGAGGAGTCCACAGTGTGAGGTCCGGGG
>JASTWF010002445.1:0-27089 GCA_030390025.1 Squalus acanthias
GGGTACTGAGTCACACGGACCAGGGGTACTGAGTCACACTGACCGGGGCGTACTGAGTCACACTGACCAGGGGTACTGAGTCACACTGACTCGGGGGGACTGAGTCACACTGACCAGGGGTACTGAGTCACACTGACCAGGGATTCTGAGCCACACTGACCAGGGGTACTGAGTCACACTGACCGGGGATTCTCAGTTACACTGACCAGGGGTACTGAGTCACACTGACCAGGGATTCTGAGCCACACTGACCAGGGGTACTGAGTCACACTGACTCGGGGTTATGAGCCACACTGACCGGAGGTATTGAGTCACAGTGACTGGGGATTCTCAGTCACACTGACCAGGGGTACTGAGTCACACTGACCAGGCGTTATGAGTCACACTGACCGGGGGTACTGAGTCACACTGACCAGGGATTCTGAGCCACACTGACCAGGGGTACTGAGTCACACTGACCAGGGGTACTGAGTCACACTGACCAGGTGTACTGAGTCACAGTGACTGGGGATTCTCAGTCACACTGACCAGGGGTACTGAGTCACACTGACCAGTGGTACTGAGCCACACTGACCAGGGGTACTGAGTCACACTGACCAGGGATTCTGAGCCACACTGACCAGGGGTACTGAGTCACACTGACCAGGGATTCTGAGCCACACTGACCAGGGATACTGAGTCACACTGACCAGTGGTAATGAGTCACACTGACCGGGGATTCTCAGTCACACTGACCAGGGGTACTGAGTCACACTGACCGGGGGTACTGAGTCACACTGACAGGGGGTACTGAGTCACACTGGCCAGGAGTACTGAGTCACACTGAGCAGGGGTACTGAGTCACACTGACCGGGGGTACTGAGACACACTGACCAGGGGTACTGAGTCACACTGACCGGAGGCACAGAGTCACACTGACCGGTGGTACTGAGTCACACTGTTCATGTACTGAGTCACACTGACCGGCGGTACTGAGTCACACTGACCAGGGGTACTGAGCCACACTGTTCATGTACTGAGTCACACTGACCGGGGGTACTGAGTCACACTGACAGGGGGTACTGAGTCACACTGACTGGGGGGTACTGAGTCACACTGACCTGGGGTACTGAGTCACACTGACGGGTGCACTGAGTCACACTGACCGGGGTTATTGAGTCACACTGACCGGGGGGTACTGAATCACACTCACCCGGGGTACTGAGTCACACTGACCGATGGTATTGAGTCACACTGACCGAGGGTATTGAGTCACACTGACCGAGGGTATTGAGTCACACTGACCGAGGGTATTGAGTCACACTGACCGGTGGCACTGAGTTACACTGACTGGGGGTACTGAGCCACACTGACGAGGGGTACTGAGTCACACTGACCAGGTATGAGTCACACTGACCAGGGTTGCTGAGTCACACTGACAGGGGGTACTGAGTCACACTGACAGGGGGTACTGAGTCACAATGACCAGGGGTACTGAGTCACAATGACAGGGGTTACTGAGTCACACTGACCGGGTGTACTGAGTCACACTGACCGGGGGTACTGAGTCACACTGACCGGGGGGTACTGAGTCACACTGACCGGGGGTACTGAGTCACACTGACCAGGGGTACTGAGTCACACTGACCCGGGGTACTGAGTCACACTGACAGGGGTTACTGAGTCACACTGACCGGGGGTACTGAGTCACACTGACCGGTGGTACTGAGTCACACTGACCGGTGGTACTGAGTCACACTGACCAGGGGGTACTGAGTCACACTGACCGGGGATACTGAGTCACACTGACCAGGGGGTACTGAGCCACACTGACCTGGGGTAATGAGCCACACTGACTGCGGGTACTGAGCCACACTGACCGGGGTTACTGAGCCAGGCAGTACCTTGGAACCGAGGATGAGTTGCTTCCACGTTAAAAATGAGTTCGCAGGTGACTGATGAGTCCAATGCGGGACCTACAGTCTCTGTCACAGGTGGGGCAGACGGTGGTTGAAGGGGCGGGTGGGTGGGGTGCTTGGCTTGACGTGCGCTCCTTGCGCTGCCTGCGCTTGGCTTCTGCTTGCTCCCGGCGAAGAGACTCGAGGTGTTCAGCGCCTTCCCGGATGCTTCTCCTCCACTTTGTGCGGTCTTGGGCCAGGGATTCCCAGGTGTCGGTGGGGATGTTACACTTTTTCAAGGAGGCTTTGAGGGTGTCCTTGAAGCGTTTCCTCTGCCCACCTGGGGCTCTCTTGCCGTGCCAGAGCTCCGAGTAGAGTGCTTGTTTTGGGAGTCTCGTATCGGGCATGCGGACAATGTGACCCGTCCATCGGAGCTGATCGAGTGTGGTCAAAGCTTCGATGCTGGGGATGTTGGCCTGAGCGAGAACACTGACGTTGGTGCGCCTATCCTGCCAATGGATTTGCAGGATCTTGCGGAAGCAGCGTTGGTGGTACCTCAACAGTGCTTTGAGGTGCCTGCTGTACATGGTCCATGTCTCTGAGGCATACAGTAGGGCGGGTATCACTGCTGCTCTGTAGACCATGAGCTTGGTGCCGGGTTTGAGGTCTTGGTCTTAAAACACTCTCTTCCTCAGGCGACCGAAGGCTGCACTGGCACACTGAAGGCGGTGTTGGACTTCGTCATCGACGTCTGCCCTTGTTGACAGTAGGCTCCCGAGGTATGGAAAGTGGTCCACGTTGTCCAAGGCCTTGTCGTGGATTTTGATAATCGGGGGGCAGTACTGTGTGGCGGGGGCAGGTTGGTAGAGGACCTATCTCTTACGGATGTTTAGTGTAAGGCCCATGCTCTCGTACGCTTCGGTGAAAGTGTTGACGATGGTTTGGAGTTCGACCTCAGAGTGAGCGCAGACGCAAGCGTCGTCTGCATACTGTAATTCGATGACAGAGGAAGGGACGACCTTGGATCTGGACTGGAGGCGACGGAGGTTGTACAGTTTCCCGTTTGTTCTGTAAATTAGCTTCACTCCAGTGGGGAGCTTACTGAGGGTGATATGGAGCATTGCAGCAACGAAGATCGAGAAGAGCGTTGGTGCGATGACACAGCCTTGCTTGACCCCGGGTCGTACGTGAATTGGGTCTGTGGTCGAACCGTTGGTCAGGATCACGGCTTGCATGTCGTCGTGAAGCAGGCGGAGGATGGTGACAAACTTTTGAGGGCAGCCGAATTTGAGGAGGACAGTCCATAATCCCTCACGGTTGACAGTGTCAAAGGCCTTTGTGAGATCAAAGAAGGCTATGTACAGCAGTTGGTGCTGTGCCCTGCATTTCTCTTGCAATTGACGTGCAGTGAAGATCATGTCCATTGTGCCCCTGAGTGGGCGGAATCCGCATTGCGACTCTGGGAGGAGCTCTTCGGCCACTGGAAGAAGGCGATTGAGGAGGATTCTTGCGATGACTTTCCCTGTGGCAGACAGCAGGGGAACTCCTCTGTAAATTACCGCAATCGGACTTGTCACCTTTCTTGAAGATGGTCACAATTACGGCGTCTATGAGATCCCCTGGCATGCTCTCCTCCTTCCAGATAAGAGAAATGAGTTCATGAATTCGCGCCAGTAGTGCTTCTCCGCCATGCTTTAGTGCCTCAGCTCCTGAGGCCTAGCAGTTCTTCAGTTGTCGGAATACTGAGTCCCACTGACCGGGGGTACTGAGTCACAGTGACCAGGGGTACTGAGTCACACTGACCAGGGGTACTGAGTCACACTGACCAGGGATACTGAGTCACACTGACCAGGGGTACTGAGTCACACTGACCAGGGGTACTGAGTCACACTGACCGGGGTACTGAGTCAGACTGACTAGGGGTAGTGAGTCACACTGACCAGTGGGACTGAGCCACACTGACCGAGGGTACTGAGCCACACTGACCAAGGGTACTGAGTCACACTGACTCAGGGATACGGAGCCACACTGACCGGGGTACTGAGGCACACTGACCAGGTACTGAGCCAAACTGACCAAGGGTACTGAGTCACACTGACTCAGGGGTACGGAGCTACACTGACCAGGGGTACTGAGGCACACTGACCAGGTACTGAGCCACACTGACTGGGGGTACTGAGTCACACTGACCAGGGGTACCGAGTCACACTGACCAGGAATACTGAGTCACACTGACCGGGAGTACTGAGTCAAACTGACCGGGGATACTGAGTCACACTGACCCGGGATACTGAGTCACACTGACCAGTTGCTGAGTCACACTGACAAGGGGTAATGAGTCACACTGGCCGGGGTACTGAGACACACTGACCAGGGGTACTGAGTCACACTGACCAGGGGTACTGAGTCACACTGACCAGGGGTACTGAGGCACACTGACCGGGGGTACTGAGTCACACTGACCAGGGGTACTGAGTCACACTGACCAGGGCTACTGAGTCACACTGACCAGGGGTACTGAGTCACACTGACCAGGGGTACTGAGTCACACTGACCAGGGGTACTGAGTCACACTGACCAGGGATACTGAGTTACACTGACCAGTTGCTGAGTCACACTGACCAGGGGTACTGAGTCACACTGACCGGGGGTACTGAGTCACACTGACCAGGGGTACTGAGGCACACTGACCAGGTACTGGGGAGAGTTACCTGGACTCCGTGTTTCAGGAGGTAGTCACACCAATTAGAGTAACTAATTCAGAAGTAGCCCGTGGTCAGGGACAGGAAGGTGTGACTACGAGTGAGGCAGGTACAGGGATCCAGGAGGTAGTGTTGGAGGAGCCGCAGCCCTTGCTCTTGTCCAACAGGTTCGAGGCTCTTACTCCCTGTGTGGATAGGAGCGGGGACTGCAGGGAGGATGAGCAACCTGGCCACAGCACCGTGGTAAGGGGGGCCATTCAAGTGGGGGGAGTAAAAAGAAATGTTGTAGTGGTAGGGGATAGTATCATTAGGGGGATAGATAGGGTTCTTTGCAGCCAAGAGCGAGAGTCCCGAAGGCTGTGTTGCCTGCCCGGTGCCAGGGTTAAGGACATCTCCTCTGGGCTGGAGAGAAACTTGGAGTGGGAGGGGGAGGATCCAGTTGTAGTGGTCCATGTTGGTACCAATGACATAGATAGGACAAGGAAAGAGGTTCTGCTGAGGGAGTTTGAGCAGCTAGGGGCCAAATTAAAAAGCAGAACCTCGAGGGTAATAATCTCTGGATTACTACCTGAGCCACGAGCAAATTTGGCTAGGGTAAATAAAATCAGGGAGTTGAATGCGTGGCTCAAAGACTGGTGTGGGAAAAATGGGTTTTGCTTCTTGGGACACTGGCACCAGTACTGGGGCAGGAGAGAGCTGTTCCGTTGGGACGGACTTCACTTGGCCAGTGCTGGGACTAGTGTCCTGGCGAATCGAATAACTAGGGCTGTGGAGAGGGCTTTAAACTAATTAGTGGGGGGGAGGTTTCAAGAGAGCAAAAAATAAAAATGACAACAGAGAGGGTCATAGACATAGGTAGCAGTAGGGGAATCACAAATCAGAGCGTGGCAGGAAGGGACAGAGTGTGTGGAGTAAAAGGTAAACTGGTAAAAAGTGAAAAAGCAGGAACTAAGTGCCACAAAGCATATTTGAAAGTTCTCTATCTGAATGCACGTAGCATTCGTAACAAAATAGACGAGTTAATGGCACAAATAACTACATATGGTTATGATATTGTGGCCATTACAGAAACATGGCTGCAGGGTGACAATGCCTGGGAATTAAACATACCAGGTTATTTAACGATCAGGAAGGACAGGCAGGAAGGAAGGGGAGGTGGGGTGGCTATGTTAATAAAGGAAGGAATCACTGTAATACAGAGTAATGATATTGGGTCAAAAAATCATGATAATGAAACAGTTTGGGTGGAGATAAGGAATAATAAGGGGAAAAAAACATTAGTGGGCGTAGTCTATAGGCCTCCGAACAGTTGCAACTCTATTGGACGGAGTATCAATCAGGAAATAGTTGAGGCATGTAATAAGGGAACATCTATAATTATGGGGGATTTTAACTATCATATTAATTGGACAAATCAAATGGGGCAGGGCTGCCTTGAGGATGAGTTCATTGAGTGTATTAGGGATGGGTTTCTTGAGCAGTATGTAACTGAACCGACCAGGGGGCAAGCAACCTTAGATCTGGTCCTGTGTAACGAGACAGGATTAATTAAAAATGTCCTAGTAAAGGATCCCCTTGGAATGAGTGACCATAACATGGTTGAATTCCATATTCAATTAGAGGGTGAGAAGGTTGGATCTCAAACAAGCGTGCTAAGCTTGAATAAAGGAGACTATGAAGGTATGCGAGCGGAATTGAGTAGAGTGGATTGGGAAAATAGATTAAAGGGTAAGACGACACATGATCAGTGGTGTACATTCAAGGAGTTATTTTACAACTTCCAAAAAAAATATATTCCACTGAAAAGAAAAGGGTGTAAAAGAAAGGACAGTCATCCGTGGCTAAGTAAAGAAATTAAGGATAGTATTCGACTAAAAACAAGGGCATATAAGGTAGCGAAATCTAGTGGGAGGACAGAGGATTGGGAAAACTTTAAAAGGCAGCAAAAAATAACAAAAAGATTGATTAAGAAAGGGAAGATAGATTATGAAAGTAAATTAGCAAAAAATATAAAAACAGATAGTAAGAGTTTTTATAGTTATATAAAAAGAAAAAGGGTGGCTAAAGTAAATGTTGGTCCCTTAGAGGATGAGACCGGGAAATTAATGGTGGGAAATATGGAGATGGCAAAAACACTGAATGAATATTTTGTATCAGTCTTTACAGTAGAGGACACTAAGAATATCCCAACACTGGACAAACAGGGGGCTATAGGGGGAGAGGAGCTAAACACGATCAAAATCACTAAGGAAGTGGTACTCGGTAAAATAATGGGACTCAAGGCGGATAAATCACCTGGACCTGATGGCTTACATCCTAGAGTCTTGAAGGAAGTGGCGGTAGGGATTGTAGATGCATTGGTAATAATTTTTCAAAACTCCCTGGATTCCGCTAAGGTCCCGGCAGACTGGAAAACTGCTAATGTAACACCCTTATTTAAAAAGGGCAGTAGACAGAAGGCTGGTAACTATAGACCGGTTAGCCTAACATCTGTGGTAGGTAAAATTTTGGAGTCCATTATTAAGGAAACAGTAACAAGACATTTGGATAATCATAATTTAATAGGACAAAGTCAGCATGGTTTTACGAAGGGGAAGTCATGTTTGACAAATTTGCTGGAGTTCTTTGAGGAAGTAACATATAGAGTGGATAAAGGGGAACCAGTGGACGTAGTGTATTTAGACTTCCAAAAGGCATTTGACAAGGTGCCACACAAAAGATTATTGCTTAAGGTAAAAAATCACGGGATTGGGGGTAATATTCTGGCATGGATAGAGGATTGGCTATCTAACAGAAAGCAAAGAGTTGGGATAAATGGTTCATTCTCAGACTGGCAATCAGTAACTAGTGGTGTTCCACAGGGGTCAGTGCTGGGTCCCCAACTCTTCACAATCTATATTAACGATTTGGAGGAAGGGACCAAGTGTAACATATCAAAATTTGCAGATGATACAAAGATGGGAGGGAAAGTAGTGAGTGAGGAGGACATAAAAAACCTGCAAGGGGACATAGACAGGCTAAGTAAGTGGGCAGAGATTTGGCAGATGGAATACAGCACTGGAAAGTGTGAGGTGATGCACTTTGGCAGGAAAAATCCTAGAGCAATTTATTATCTTAATGGCAAGAAACTGGAGAGTACTGAAGTGCAAAGGGATCTGGGGGTCCTGGTGCACGAAACTCAAAAGGTTAGTATGCAGGTGCAGCAAGTGATTAAGAAGGCAAATGGAATGTTGGCTTTCATTGCTAGGGGGATAGAATATAAAAATAGGGAGGTATTGCTTCAGTTGTACAAGGTATTGGTGAGACCGCACCTAGAATACTGCATACAGTTTTGGTGTCCTTACTTAAGGAAAGACATCCTTGCTCTCGAGGCAGTGCAAAAAAGGTTCACTCGGTTAATCCCGGAGATGAGGGGGTGGTCATATGAGGAGAGGTTGGGTAGATTGGGACTCTACTCATTGGAGTTCAGAAGAATGAGAGGCGATCTTATTGAAACATATAAGATTGTGAAGGGGTTGGATCGGGTGGATGCGGGGAGGATGTTCCCGATGACGGGTGAGACGAGAACTAGGGGACATAGTCTTAGAATAAGGGGCTGCTCTTTCAAAACTGAGATGAGGAGGAACTACTTCACTCAGAGGGTGGTAGGTCCATGGAATATGCTGCCACAAAAAGCTGTAGAAGCTACAACATTAATTAAATTTAAAACAGAAATAGACAGTTTCCTAGAAGTAAAGGGCATTAAGGGTTACGGGGAGCGGGCAGGAATTTGGACATGAGTCTAGGTTCGGATCGGTCATGGCCCTGTGGGTAGTGGAGCGGGCCCAGGGACTGTGTAGCCTGATTCTGCTCCTATTTCGTGTGTGCAATTCTGTTAGATGCAGGAGATGTTTCTGTGATAGATAGTAGATTGGCGGTTAGGATCAGATCAGCCATGATCTTATTGAATGGCGGAGCAGGCTCGATGGGCCGATTGGCCTACTCCTGCTCCTATTTCTTATGTTCTTATGTTCTTATGTACTGAGTCACACTGACCGGGGGAACTGAGTCACACTGACCAGGGGTACTGAGTCACACTGACCAGGAGTACTGAGTCACACTGACCAGGGGTACTGAGTCACACTGACCGGGGGTACAGAGTCACACTGACCGGGGGTACTGAGTCACACTGACCAGGGGCACTGAGCCACACTGACTTGGGGTACTGAGTCACAATGACCAGGGGTACTGAGTCACACTGACCAGGGATTCTGAGCCACACTGACCAGGGGTACTGAGTCACACTGACCGGGGATTCTCAGTCACTCTGACCAGGGGTACTGAGTCACACTGACCAGGGGTACTGAGTCTCACTGACCGGGGGTACTGAGTCACACTGACCGAGGGAACTGAGTCACACTGACAGGGGGTACTGAGCGACACTGACCTGGGGTACTGATTCACACTGACCGGGGATCTGAGTCATACTGACCAGGGGTACTGAGTCACACTGACCAGGGATTCTGAGCCACACTGACCAGGGGTACTGAGTCACACTGACCAGTGGTACTGAGTCACACTGACCGGGGATTCTCAGTCACACTTACCAGGGGTACTGAGTCACACTGACCAGTGGTACTGAGCCACACTGACCAGGGGTACTGAGTCACACTGACCAGGGATTCTGAGCCACACTGACCAGGGGTACGGAGCCACACTGACCGGGGTGAGGGAGTCACACTGACCAGTGGTACTGAGCCACATTGACTGGGGGTACTGAGTCACACTGACCAGTGGTACTGAGCCACACTGACCGGGGGTACTGAGTCACACTGACCGCAGGTACTGAGTCACATTGACCGGGGGTACTGAGTCACACTGACCAGGGCTACTGAGTCACACTGACCAGTGGTACTGAGTCACAGTGACCAAGGGTACTGAGTCACACTGACCAGGGGCACTGAGCCACACTGACCTGGGGTACTGAGTCACACTGACCAGGGGTACTGAGTCACACTGACCAGGGATTCTGAGCCACACTGACCAGGGGTACTGAGTCACACTGACCGGGGATTCTCAGTCACACTGACCAGGGGTACTGAGCGACACTGACCTGGGGTACTGATTCACACTGACCGGGGATCTGAGTCATACTGACCAGGGGTACTGAGCCACACTGACCAGTGGCACTGAGCGACACTGAACAGGGGTATTCAGTCACATGACCAGTGGTACTGAGCCACACTGACCAGGAGTACTGAGACACACTGACCAGTGGTACTGAGCGACACTGACCAGGGGTATTCAGTCACACTGACCAGTGGTACTGAGCCACACTGACCAGGAGTACTGAGACACACTGACCAGGGGTACTGACTGACACTGACCAGGGGTACTGAGTCACATTGACTGGGGGTACTGAGTCACACTGACCAGGGGTACTGAGTCACACTGACCAGGGATTCTGAGTCACACTGACTGGGTGTACTGAGTCAGACTGACCAGTGGTACTGAGCCACACTGACCAGTGGCACTGAGCCACACTGACCGGGATTCGGGAGTCACACTGACCAGTGGTACTGAGTCACACTGACCAGGGGTACTGAGTCACACTGACCAGGGATTCTGAGTCACACTGACCGGGGGTACTGAGTCACACTGACCAGGGATACTGAGTCACACTGACCAGGGGTTATGAGCCACACTGACCAGTGGTACTGAGTCACACTGACCAGGGGTACTGAGCCACACTGACTGGGCGTACTGAGTCAGACTGACCAGTGGTACTGAGCCACACTGACTGGGGGTACTGAGTCACTCTGACCAGGGTTACGGAGTCACACTGACCAGGGGTATTGAGTCACACTGACTGGGCGTACTGAGTAAGACTGACCAGTGGCACTGAGCCACACTGACCGGGATTAGGGAGTCACACTGACCAGTGGTACTGAGCAACACTGACCGGGGGTACTGATCACACTGACCGGGGGTATTCAGTCACACTGACCATGGGTACTGAGTCACGCTGACCAGTGGTTATGAGCCACACTGACCGGGGGTACTGAGTCACACTGACCAGGGATTCTGAGCCACACTGACCAGGGGTACTGAGTCACACTGACCAGGGGTACTGAGTCACACTGACCAGGGGTACTGAGTCACAGTGACTGGGGATTCTCAGTCACACTGACCAGTGGTACTGAGTCACACTGACCGGGGATTCTCAGTCACACTGACCAGGGGTACTGAGTCACACTGACCAGTGGTACTGAGTCACACTGACCAGGGGTTCTGAGTCACACTGACCGGGGGTACTGAGTCACATTGACCAGGGGTACTGAGACAGACTGACCTGGGGTACTGAGACAGACTGACCTGGGGTACTGAGTCACACTGACCAGGGGTACTGAGACAGACTGACCTGGGGTACTGAGTCACACTGACCAGGGGTACTGAGCAACACTGACCGGAGGTACTGAGTCACACTGACCAGGGGTACTGAGCAACACTAACCGGGATTAGAGAGTCACACTGACCAGTGGTACTGAGCCTCACTGACCGGGGGCACTGAGTCACACTGACCAGGGGTACTGAGACAGACTGACCTGGGGTACTGAGTCACACTGACCAGGGGTACTGAGTCACACAGACCAGGGGTACTGAGTCACACTGACCGGGGGGTACTGAGTGACACTGACCAGGGGTACTGAGTCACACTGACCAGGGTTACTGAGTCACACTGACCGGAGGTATTGAGTCACACTGACCAGGGGTACTGAGTCACAGTGACTGGGGGTACTGAGTCATACTGACCAGGGATTCTGAGCCACACTGACCAGGGGTACTGAGTCACAGTGACTGGGGGTACTGAGTCACACTGACCAGGGATTCTGAGCCACACTGACCAGGGGTACTGAGTCACACTGACCAGTGGTACTGAGTCACACTGACCAGGGTTCTGAGCCACACTGACCAGGGGTACTGAGTCACACTGACCAGTGGTACTGAGTCACACTGACCAGGGGTACTGAGTCACACTGACCTGGGATTCTGAGCCACACTGACCAGTGGTACTGAGTCACACTGACCAGGGGAACTGAGTCACACTGACCAGTGGTACTGAGCCACACTGACCAGGGGTACTGAGTCACACTGACCAGTGGTACTGAGTCACACTGACCGGGGATTCTCAGTCACACTGACCAGGGGTACTGAGTCACACTTACCAGAGGAACGGAGTCACACTGACCAGGGGTATTGAGCCACACTGACCAGGGGTACTGAGCCACACTGACCAGGGGTACTGAGACACACTGACCAGGGGTACTGAGTCACACTGACCAGGGGTGCTGAATCACACTGAGCAGTGGTACTGAGTCACACTGACCAGTGGTACAGAGCCACACTGACCGGGGTGAGGGAGTCACACTGACCAGTGGTACTGAGCCACATTGACTGGGGGTATTGAGTCACACTGACCAGAGGTACTGAGTCACACTGACCAGGGGTACTGAGGCACACTGACCGGGGATTCTCAGTCACACTGACCAGTGGTACTGAGTCACACTGACCAGGGGTACTGAGTCACACTGACCAGGGATTCTGAGCCACACTGACCAGTGGTACTGAGTCACACTGACCAGGGGTACTGAGTCACAGTGACCAGTGGTACTGAGCCACACTGACCAGGTGTACTGAGTCACACTGACCAGGGATTCTGAGCCACACTGACCAGTGGTACTGAGTCACACTGACCGGGGATTCTCAGTCACACTGACCAGTGGTACTGAGTCACACTGACCGGGGATTCTCAGTCACACTGACCAGGGGTACTGAGTCACACTGACCAGGGGTACTGAGTCACACTGACCAGTGGTACAGAGCCACACTGACCAGTGGTACAGAGCCACACTGACCGGGGTGAGGGAGTCACACTGACCAGTGGTACTGAGCCACATTGACTGGGGGTATTGAGTCACACTGACCAGAGGTACTGAGTCACACTGACCAGGGGTACTGAGGCACACTGACCGGGGATGCTCAGTCACACTGACCAGGGGTACTGAGTCACTCTGACCAGGGGTACTGAGTCACACTGACCAGGGGTACTGAGTCACACTGACCAGGGGTACTGAGACACACTGACCAGCGTTACTGAGCCACACTGACCGGTGGTACTGAGCCACACTGACCGGGATTAGGGAGTCACACTACCAGTGGTACTGAGGCACACTGACCAGGGGTACTGAGTCACACTGAGCTGGGGTATTCAGTCACACTGACCAGTGGTACTGAGCCACACTGACCAGGGGTACTGAGTCACACGGACCAGGGGTACTGAGTCACACTGACCGGGGCGTACTGAGTCACACTGACCAGGGGTACTGAGTCACACTGACTCGGGGGGACTGAGTCACACTGACCAGGGGTACTGAGTCACACTGACCAGGGATTCTGAGCCACACTGACCAGGGGTACTGAGTCACACTGACCGGGGATTCTCAGTTACACTGACCAGGGGTACTGAGTCACACTGACCAGGGATTCTGAGCCACACTGACCAGGGGTACTGAGTCACACTGACTCGGGGTTATGAGCCACACTGACCGGAGGTATTGAGTCACAGTGACTGGGGATTCTCAGTCACACTGACCAGGGGTACTGAGTCACACTGACCATGGGTTATGAGCCACACTGACCGGGGGTACTGAGTCACACTGACCAGGGATTCTGAGCCACACTGACCAGGGGTACTGAGTCACACTGACCAGGGGTACTGAGTCACACTGACCAGGTGTACTGAGTCACAGTGACTGGGGATTCTCAGTCACACTGACCAGGGGTACTGAGTCACACTGACCAGTGGTACTGAGCCACACTGACCAGGGGTACTGAGTCACACTGACCAGGGATTCTGAGCCACACTGACCAGGGGTACTGAGTCACACTGACCAGGGATTCTGAGCCACACTGACCAGGGGTACTGAGTCTCACTGACCAGTGGTAATGAGTCACACTGACCGGGGATTCTCAGTCACACTGACCAGGGGTACTGAGTCTCACTGACCGGGGGTACTGAGTCACACTGACAGGGGGTACTGAGTCACACTGGCCAGGAGTACTGAGTCACACTGAGCAGGGGTACTGAGTCACACTGACCGGGGGTACTGAGACACACTGACCAGGGGTACTGAGTCACACTGACCGGAGGCACAGAGTCACACTGACCGGTGGTACTGAGTCACACTGTTCATGTACTGAGTCACACTGACCGGGGGTACTGAGTCAAACTGACCAGGGGTACTGAGCCACACTGTTCATGTACTGAGTCACACTGACCGGGGGGTACTGAATCACACTCACCCGGGGTACTGAGTCACACTGACCGAGGGTATTGAGTCACACTGACCGAGGGTATTGAGTCACACTGACCGAGGGTATTGAGTCACACTGACCGAGGGTATTGAGTCACACTGACCGGTGGCACTGAGTTACACTGACTGGGGGTACTGAGCCACACTGACGAGGGGTACTGAGTCACACTGACCAGGTATTGAGTCACACTGACCAGGGTTGCTGAGTCACACTGACAGGGGGTACTGAGTCACACTGACAGGGGGTACTGAGTCACAAAGACCAGGGGTACTGAGTCACAATGACAGGGGTTACTGAGTCACACTGACCGGGTGTACTGAGTCACACTGACCGGGGGTACTGAGTCACACTGACCGGGGGGTACTGAGTCACACTGACCGGGGGTACTGAGTCACACTGACCAGGGGTACTGAGTCACACTGACCCGGGGTACTGAGTCACACTGACAGGGGTTACTGAGTCACACTGACCGGGGGTACTGAGTCACACTGACCGGTGGTACTGAGTCACACTGACCGGTGGTACTGAGTCACACTGACCAGGGGGTACTGAGTCACACTGACCGGGGATACTGAGTCACACTGACCAGGGGGTACTGAGCCACACTGACCTGGGGTAATGAGCCACACTGACTGCGGGTACTGAGCCACACTGACCGGGGTTACTGAGCCAGGCAGTACCTTGGAACCGAGGATGAGTTGCTTCCACGTTAAAAATGAGTTCGCAGGTGACTGATGAGTCCAATGCGGGACCTACAGTCTCTGTCACAGGTGGGGCAGACGGTGGTTGAAGGGGCGGGTGGGTGGGGTGCTTGGCTTGACGTGCGCTCCTTGCGCTGCCTGCGCTTGGCTTCTGCTTGCTCCCGGCGAAGAGACTCGAGGTGTTCAGCGCCTTCCCGGATGCTTCTCCTCCACTTTGTGCGGTCTTGGGCCAGGGATTCCCAGGTGTCGGTGGGGATGTTACACTTTTTCAAGGAGGCTTTGAGGGTGTCCTTGAAGCGTTTCCTCTGCCCACCTGGGGCTCTCTTGCCGTGCCAGAGCTCCGAGTAGAGTGCTTGTTTTGGGAGTCTCGTATCGGGCATGCGGACAATGTGACCCGTCCATCGGAGCTGATCGAGTGTGGTCAAAGCTTCGATGCTGGGGATGTTGGCCTGAGCGAGAACACTGACGTTGGTGCGCCTATCCTGCCAATGGATTTGCAGGATCTTGCGGAAGCAGCGTTGGTGGTACCTCAACAGTGCTTTGAGGTGCCTGCTGTACATGGTCCATGTCTCTGAGGCATACAGTAGGGCGGGTATCACTGCTGCTCTGTAGACCATGAGCTTGGTGCCGGGTTTGAGGTCTTGGTCTTAAAACACTCTCTTCCTCAGGCGACCGAAGGCTGCACTGGCACACTGAAGGCGGTGTTGGACTTCGTCATCGACGTCTGCCCTTGTTGACAGTAGGCTCCCGAGGTATGGAAAGTGGTCCACGTTGTCCAAGGCCTTGTCGTGGATTTTGATAATCGGGGGGCAGTACTGTGTGGCGGGGGCAGGTTGGTAGAGGACCTATCTCTTACGGATGTTTAGTGTAAGGCCCATGCTCTCGTACGCTTCGGTGAAAGTGTTGACGATGGTTTGGAGTTCGACCTCAGAGTGAGCGCAGACGCAAGCGTCGTCTGCATACTGTAATTCGATGACAGAGGAAGGGACGACCTTGGATCTGGACTGGAGGCGACGGAGGTTGTACAGTTTCCCGTTTGTTCTGTAAATTAGCTTCACTCCAGTGGGGAGCTTACTGAGGGTGATATGGAGCATTGCAGCAACGAAGATCGAGAAGAGCGTTGGTGCGATGACACAGCCTTGCTTGACCCCGGGTCGTACGTGAATTGGGTCTGTGGTCGAACCGTTGGTCAGGATCACGGCTTGCATGTCGTCGTGAAGCAGGCGGAGGATGGTGACAAACTTTTGAGGGTAGCCGAATTTGAGGAGGACAGTCCATAATCCCTCACGGTTGACAGTGTCAAAGGCCTTTGTGAGATCAAAGAAGGCTATGTACAGCAGTTGGTGCTGTGCCCTGCATTTCTCTTGCAATTGACGTGCAGTGAAGATCATGTCCATTGTGCCCCTGAGTGGGCGGAATCCGCATTGCGACTCTGGGAGGAGCTCTTCGGCCACTGGAAGAAGGCGATTGAGGAGGATTCTTGCGATGACTTTCCCTGTGGCAGACAGCAGGGGAACTCCTCTGTAAATTACCGCAATCGGACTTGTCACCTTTCTTGAAGATGGTCACAATTACGGCGTCTATGAGATCCCCTGGCATGCTCTCCTCCTTCCAGATAAGAGAAATGAGTTCATGAATTCGCGCCAGTAGTGCTTCTCCGCCATGCTTTAGTGCCTCAGCTCCTGAGGCCTAGCAGTTCTTCAGTTGTCGGAATACTGAGTCCCACTGACCGGGGGTACTGAGTCACAGTGACCAGGGGTACTGAGTCACACTGACCAGGGGTACTGAGTCACACTGACCAGGGATACTGAGTCACACTGACCAGGGGTACTGAGTCACACTGACCAGGGGTACTGAGTCACACTGACCGGGGTACTGAGTCACAATGACCAGGGGTACTGAGTCACACTGACCAGGGATTCTGAGCCACACTGACCAGGGGTACTGAGTCACACTGACCGGGGATTCTCAGTCACACTGACCAGGGGTACTGAGTCACACTGACCAGGGGTACTGAGTCTCACTGACCGGGGGTACTGAGTCACACTGACCGAGGGAACTGAGTCACACTGACAGGGGGTACTGAGCGACACTGACCTGGGGTACTGATTCACACTGACCGGGGATCTGAGTCATACTGACCAGGGGTACTGAGTCACACTGACCAGGGATTCTGAGCCACACTGACCAGGGGTACTGAGTCACACTTACCAGAGGAACGGAGTCACACTGACCAGGGGTATTGAGCCACACTGACCAGGGGTACTGAGCCACACTGACCAGGGGTACTGAGACACACTGACCAGGGGTACTGAGTCACACTGACCAGGGGTGCTGAATCACACTGAGCAGTGGTACTGAGTCACACTGACCAGTGGTACAGAGCCACACTGACCGGGGTGAGGGAGTCACACTGACCAGTGGTCCTGAGCCACATTGACTGGGGGTATTGAGTCACACTGACCAGAGGTACTGAGTCACACTGACCAGGGGTACTGAGGCACACTGACCGGGGATTCTCAGTCACACTGACCAGTGGTACTGAGTCACACTGACCAGGGGTACTGAGTCACACTGACCAGGGATTCTGAGCCACACTGACCAGTGGTACTGAGTCACACTGACCAGGGGTACTGAGTCACAGTGACCAGTGGTACTGAGCCACACTGACCAGGTGTACTGAGTCACACTGACCAGGGATTCTGAGCCACACTGACCAGTGGTACTGAGTCACACTGACCGGGGATTCTCAGTCACACTGACCAGTGGTACTGAGTCACACTGACCGGGGATTCTCAGTCACACTGACCAGGGGTACTGAGTCACACTTACCAGGGGTACTGAGTCACACTGACCAGGGGTACTGAGTCACACTGACCAGTGGTACAGAGCCACACTGACCAGTGGTACAGAGCCACACTGACCGGGGTGAGGGAGTCACACTGACCAGTGGTACTGAGCCACATTGACTGGGGGTATTGAGTCACACTGACCAGAGGTACTGAGTCACACTGACCAGGGGTACTGAGGCACACTGACCGGGGATGCTCAGTCACACTGACCAGGGGTACTGAGTCACACTGACCAGGGGTACTGAGTCACACTGACCAGGGGTACTGAGTCACACTGACCAGGGGTACTGAGACACACTGACCAGGGATACTGAGTCACACTGACCAGGGGTACTGAGTCACACTGACCAGGGGTACTGAGTCACACTGACCGGGGTACTGAGTCACAATGACCAGGGGTACTGAGTCACACTGACCAGGGGATTCTGAGCCACACTGACCAGGGGTACTGAGTCACACTGACCGGGGATTCTCAGTCACACTGACCAGGGGTACTGAGTCACACTGACCAGGGGTACTGAGCCACACTGACCAGGGGTACTGAGTCACACTGACCGAGGGAA
This sequence comes from Squalus acanthias, assembly GCA_030390025.1. Classification (NCBI taxonomy): domain Eukaryota; kingdom Metazoa; phylum Chordata; class Chondrichthyes; order Squaliformes; family Squalidae; genus Squalus; species Squalus acanthias. Next base: position 18,050 of record JASTWF010002445.1, read on the forward strand.
CTGAGTCACACTGACAGGGGGTACTGAGCGACACTGACCTGGGGTACTGATTCACACTGACCGGGGATCTGAGTCATACTGACCAGGGGTACTGAGTCACACTGACCAGGGATTCTGAGCCACACTGACCAGGGGTACTGAGTCACACTTACCAGAGGAACGGAGTCACACTGACCAGGGGTATTGAGCCACACTGACCAGGGGTACTGAGCCACACTGACCAGGGGTATGAGACACACTGACCAGGGGTACTGAGTCACACTGACCAGGGGTGCTGAATCACACTGAGCAGTGGTACTGAGTCACACTGACCAGTGGTACAGAGCCACACTGACCGGGGTGAGGGAGTCACACTGACCAGTGGTCCTGAGCCACATTGACTGGGGGTATTGAGTCACACTGACCAGAGGTACTGAGTCACACTGACCAGGGGTACTGAGGCACACTGACCGGGGATTCTCAGTCACACTGACCAGTGGTACTGAGTCACACTGACCAGGGGTACTGAGTCACACTGACCAGGGATTCTGAGCCACACTGACCAGTGGTACTGAGTCACACTGACCAGGGGTACTGAGTCACAGTGACCAGTGGTACTGAGCCACACTGACCAGGTGTACTGAGTCACACTGACCAGGGATTCTGAGCCACACTGACCAGTGGTACTGAGTCACACTGACCGGGGATTCTCAGTCTCACTGACCAGTGGTACTGAGTCACACTGACCGGGGATTCTCAGTCACACTGACCAGGGGTACTGAGTCACACTTACCAGGGGTACTGAGTCACACTGACCAGGGGTACTGAGTCACACTGACCAGTGGTACAGAGCCACACTGACCAGTGGTACAGAGCCACACTGACCGGGGTGAGGGAGTCACACTGACCAGTGGTACTGAGCCACATTGACTGGGGGTATTGAGTCACACTGACCAGAGGTACTGAGTCACACTGACCAGGGGTACTGAGGCACACTGACCGGGGGTACTGAGTCACACTGACCAGGGGTACTGAGTCACACTGACCAGGGGTACTGAGACACACTGACCAGCGTTACTGAGCCACACTGACCGGGATTAGGGAGTCACACTACCAGTGGTACTGAGGCACACTGACCAGGGGTACTGAGTCACACTGAGCTGGGGTATTGAGTCACACTGACCAGTGGTACTGAGCCACACTGACCAGGGGTACTGACTCACACTGACCGGGGGTACTGAGTCAGATTGACTTGGTGTATTGAGTCACACTGACCAGAGGTTATGAGCCACACTGACCAGGGGTACTGAGTCACACTGACCAGGGGTACTGAGTCACACGGACCAGGGGTACTGAGTCACACTGACCGGGGCGTACTGAGTCACACTGACCAGGGGTACTGAGTCACACTGACTCGGGGGGACTGAGTCACACTGACCAGGGGTACTGAGTCACACTGACCAGGGATTCTGAGCCACACTGACCAGGGGTACTGAGTCACACTGACCGGGGATTCTCAGTTACACTGACCAGGGGTACTGAGTCACACTGACCAGGGATTCTGAGCCACACTGACCAGGGGTACTGAGTCACACTGACTCGGGGTTATGAGCCACACTGACCGGAGGTATTGAGTCACAGTGACTGGGGATTCTCAGTCACACTGACCAGGGGTACTGAGTCACACTGACCAGGGGTTATGAGCCACACTGACCGGGGGTACTGAGTCACACTGACCAGGGATTCTGAGCCACACTGACCAGGGGTACTGAGTCACACTGACCAGGGGTACTGAGTCACACTGACCGGGGGTACTGAGACACACTGACCAGGGGTACTGAGTCACACTGACCGGAGGCACAGAGTCACACTGACCGGTGGTACTGAGTCACACTGTTCATGTACTGAGTCACACTGACCGGGGGTACTGAGTCAAACTGACCAGGGGTACTGAGCCACACTGTTCATGTACTGAGTCACACTGACCGGGGGGTACTGAATCACACTCACCCGGGGTACTGAGTCACACTGACCGAGGGTATTGAGTCACACTGACCGAGGGTATTGAGTCACACTGACCGAGGGTATTGAGTCACACTGACCGAGGGTATTGAGTCACACTGACCGGTGGCACTGAGTTACACTGACTGGGGGTACTGAGCCACACTGACGAGGGGTACTGAGTCACACTGACCAGGTATTGAGTCACACTGACCAGGGTTGCTGAGTCACACTGACAGGGGGTACTGAGTCACACTGACAGGGGGTACTGAGTCACAAAGACCAGGGGTACTGAGTCACAATGACAGGGGTTACTGAGTCACACTGACCGGGTGTACTGAGTCACACTGACCGGGGGTACTGAGTCACACTGACCGGGGGGTACTGAGTCACACTGACCGGGGGTACTGAGTCACACTGACCAGGGGTACTGAGTCACACTGACCCGGGGTACTGAGTCACACTGACAGGGGTTACTGAGTCACACTGACCGGGGGTACTGAGTCACACTGACCGGTGGTACTGAGTCACACTGACCGGTGGTACTGAGTCACACTGACCAGGGGGTACTGAGTCACACTGACCGGGGATACTGAGTCACACTGACCAGGGGGTACTGAGCCACACTGACCTGGGGTAATGAGCCACACTGACTGCGGGTACTGAGCCACACTGACCGGGGTTACTGAGCCAGGCAGTACCTTGGAACCGAGGATGAGTTGCTTCCACGTTAAAAATGAGTTCGCAGGTGACTGATGAGTCCAATGCGGGACCTACAGTCTCTGTCACAGGTGGGGCAGACGGTGGTTGAAGGGGCGGGTGGGTGGGGTGCTTGGCTTGACGTGCGCTCCTTGCGCTGCCTGCGCTTGGCTTCTGCTTGCTCCCGGCGAAGAGACTCGAGGTGTTCAGCGCCTTCCCGGATGCTTCTCCTCCACTTTGTGCGGTCTTGGGCCAGGGATTCCCAGGTGTCGGTGGGAATGTTACACTTTTTCAAGGAGGCTTTGAGGGTGTCCTTGAAGCGTTTCCTCTGCCCACCTGGGGCTCTCTTGCCGTGCCAGAGCTCCGAGTAGAGTGCTTGTTTTGGGAGTCTCGTATCGGGCATGCGGACAATGTGACCCGTCCAGCGGAGCTGATCGAGTGTGGTCAAAGCTTCGATGCTGGGGATGTTGGCCTGAGCGAGAACACTGACGTTGGTGCGCCTATCCTGCCAATGGATTTGCAGGATCTTGCGGAAGCAGCGTTGGTGGTACCTCAACAGTGCTTTGAGGTGCCTGCTGTACATGGTCCATGTCTCTGAGGCATACAGTAGGGCGGGTATCACTGCTGCTCTGTAGACCATGAGCTTGGTGCCGGGTTTGAGGTCTTGGTCTTAAAACACTCTCTTCCTCAGGCGACCGAAGGCTGCACTGGCACACTGAAGGCGGTGTTGGACTTCGTCATCGACGTCTGCCCTTGTTGACAGTAGGCTCCCGAGGTATGGAAAGTGGTCCACGTTGTCCAAGGCCTTGTCGTGGATTTTGATAATCGGGGGGCAGTACTGTGTGGCGGGGGCAGGTTGGTAGAGGACCTATCTCTTACGGATGTTTAGTGTAAGGCCCATGCTCTCGTACGCTTCGGTGAAAGTGTTGACGATGGTTTGGAGTTCGACCTCAGAGTGAGCGCAGACGCAAGCGTCGTCTGCATACTGTAATTCGATGACAGAGGAAGGGACGACCTTGGATCTGGACTGGAGGCGACGGAGGTTGTACAGTTTCCCGTTTGTTCTGTAAATTAGCTTCACTCCAGTGGGGAGCTTACTGAGAGTGATATGGAGCATTGCAGCAACGAAGATCGAGAAGAGCGTTGGTGCGATGACACAGCCTTGCTTGACCCCGGGTCGTACGTGAATTGGGTCTGTGGTCGAACCGTTGGTCAGGATCACGGCTTGCATGTCGTCGTGAAGCAGGCGGAGGATGGTGACAAACTTTTGAGGGTAGCCGAATTTGAGGAGGACAGTCCATAATCCCTCACGGTTGACAGTGTCAAAGGCCTTTGTGAGATCAAAGAAGGCTATGTACAGCAGTTGGTGCTGTGCCCTGCATTTCTCTTGCAATTGACGTGCAGTGAAGATCATGTCGATTGTGCCCCTGAGTGGGCGGAATCCGCATTGCGACTCTGGGAGGAGCTCTTCGGCCACTGGAAGAAGGCGATTGAGGAGGATTCTTGCGATGACTTTCCCTGTGGCAGACAGCAGGGGAACTCCTCTGTAAATTACCGCAATCGGACTTGTCACCTTTCTTGAAGATGGTCACAATTACGGCGTCTATGAGATCCCCTGGCATGCTCTCCTCCTTCCAGATAAGAGAAATGAGTTCATGAATTCGCGCCAGTAGTGCTTCTCCGCCGTGCTTTAGTGCCTCAGCTCCTGAGGCCTAGCAGTTCTTCAGTTGTCGGAATACTGAGTCCCACTGACCGGGGGTACTGAGTCACAGTGACCAGGGGTACTGAGTCACACTGACCAGGGGTACTGAGTCACACTGACCAGGGATACTGAGTCACACTGACCAGGGGTACTGAGTCACACTGACCAGGGGTACTGAGTCACACTGACCGGGGTACTGAGTCACAATGACCAGGGGTACTGAGTCACACTGACCAGGGATTCTGAGCCACACTGACCAGGGGTACTGAGTCACACTGACCGGGGATTCTCAGTCACACTGACCAGGGGTACTGAGTCACACTGACCAGGGGTACTGAGTCTCACTGACCGGGGGTACTGAGTCACACTGACCGAGGGAACTGAGTCACACTGACAGGGGGTACTGAGCGACACTGACCTGGGGTACTGATTCACACTGACCGGGGATCTGAGTCATACTGACCAGGGGTACTGAGTCACACTGACCAGGGATTCTGAGCCACACTGACCAGGGGTACTGAGTCACACTTACCAGAGGAACGGAGTCACACTGACCAGGGGTATTGAGCCACACTGACCAGGGGTACTGAGCCACACTGACCAGGGGTACTGAGACACACTGACCAGGGGTACTGAGTCACACTGACCAGGGGTGCTGAATCACACTGAGCAGTGGTACTGAGTCACACTGACCAGTGGTACAGAGCCACACTGAGCGGGGTGAGGGAGTCACACTGACCAGTGGTCCTGAGCCACATTGACTGGGGGTATTGAGTCACACTGACCAGAGGTACTGAGTCACACTGACCAGGGGTACTGAGGCACACTGACCGGGGATTCTCAGTCACACTGACCAGTGGTACTGAGTCACACTGACCAGGGGTACTGAGTCACACTGACCAGGGATTCTGAGCCACACTGACCAGTGGTACTGAGTCACACTGACCAGGGGTACTGAGTCACAGTGACCAGTGGTACTGAGCCACACTGACCAGGTGTACTGAGTCACACTGACCAGGGATTCTGAGCCACACTGACCAGTGGTACTGAGTCACACTGACCGGGGATTCTCAGTCACACTGACCAGTGGTACTGAGTCACACTGACCGGGGATTCTCAGTCACACTGACCAGGGGTACTGAGTCACACTTACCAGGGGTACTGAGTCACACTGACCAGGGGTACTGAGTCACACTGACCAGTGGTACAGAGCCACACTGACCAGTGGTACAGAGCCACACTGACCGGGGTGAGGGAGTCACACTGACCAGTGGTACTGAGCCACATTGACTGGGGGTATTGAGTCACACTGACCAGAGGTACTGAGTCACACTGACCAGGGGTACTGAGGCACACTGACCGGGGATGCTCAGTCACACTGACCAGGGGTACTGAGTCACACTGACCAGGGGTACTGAGTCACACTGACCAGGGGTACTGAGTCACACTGACCAGGGGTACTGAGACACACTGACCAGGGATACTGAGTCACACTGACCAGGGGTACTGAGTCACACTGACCAGGGGTACTGAGTCACACTGACCGGGGTACTGAGTCACAATGACCAGGGGTACTGAGTCACACTGACCAGGGATTCTGAGCCACACTGACCAGGGGTACTGAGTCACACTGACCGGGGATTCTCAGTCACACTGACCAGGGGTACTGAGTCACACTGACCAGGGGTACTGAGTCTCACTGACCGGGGGTACTGAGTCACACTGACCGAGGGAACTGAGTCACACTGACAGGGGTACTGAGCGACACTGACCTGGGGTACTGATTCACACTGACCGGGGATCTGAGTCATACTGACCAGGGGTACTGAGTCACACTGACCAGGGATTCTGAGCCACACTGACCAGGGGTACTGAGTCACACTTACCAGAGGAACGGAGTCACACTGACCAGGGGTATTGAGCCACACTGACCAGGGGTACTGAGCCACACTGACCAGGGGTATGAGACACACTGACCAGGGGTACTGAGTCACACTGACCAGGGGTGCTGAATCACACTGAGCAGTGGTACTGAGTCACACTGACCAGTGGTACAGAGCCACACTGACCGGGGTGAGGGAGTCACACTGACCAGTGGTCCTGAGCCACATTGACTGGGGGTATTGAGTCACACTGACCAGAGGTACTGAGTCACACTGACCAGGGGTACTGAGGCACACTGACCGGGGATTCTCAGTCACACTGACCAGTGGTACTGAGTCACACTGACCAGGGGTACTGAGTCACACTGACCAGGGATTCTGAGCCACACTGACCAGTGGGTACTGAGTCACACTGACCAGGGGTACTGAGTCACAGTGACCAGTGGTACTGAGCCACACTGACCAGGTGTACTGAGTCACACTGACCAGGGATTCTGAGCCACACTGACCAGTGGTACTGAGTCACACTGACCGGGGATTCTCAGTCTCACTGACCAGTGGTACTGAGTCACACTGACCGGGGATTCTCAGTCACACTGACCAGGGGTACTGAGTCACACTTACCAGGGGTACTGAGTCACACTGACCAGGGGTACTGAGTCACACTGACCAGTGGTACAGAGCCACACTGACCAGTGGTACAGAGCCACACTGACCGGGGTGAGGGAGTCACACTGACCAGTGGTACTGAGCCACATTGACTGGGGGTATTGAGTCACACTGACCAGAGGTACTGAGTCACACTGACCAGGGGTACTGAGGCACACTGACCGGGGATGCTCAGTCACACTGACCAGGGGTACTGAGTCACACTGACCAGGGGTACTGAGTCACACTGACCAGGGGTACTGAGTCACACTGACCAGGGGTACTGAGACACACTGACCAGCGTTACTGAGCCACACTGACCGGGATTAGGGAGTCACACTACCAGTGGTACTGAGGCACACTGACCAGGGGTACTGAGTCACACTGAGCTGGGGTATTCAGTCACACTGACCAGTGGTACTGAGCCACACTGACCAGGGGTACTGACTCACACTGACCGGGGGTACTGAGTCAGATTGACTTGGTGTATTGAGTCACACTGACCAGAGGTTATGAGCCACACTGACCAGGGGTACTGAGTCACACTGACCAGGGGTACTGAGTCACACGGACCAGGGGTACTGAGTCACACTGACCGGGGCGTACTGAGTCACACTGACCAGGGGTACTGAGTCACACTGACTCGGGGGGACTGAGTCACACTGACCAGGGGTACTGAGTCACACTGACCAGGGATTCTGAGCCACACTGACCAGGGGTACTGAGTCACACTGACCGGGGATTCTCAGTTACACTGACCAGGGGTACTGAGTCACACTGACCAGGGATTCTGAGCCACACTGACCAGGGGTACTGAGTCACACTGACTCGGGTTATGAGCCACACTGACCGGAGGTATTGAGTCACAGTGACTGGGGATTCTCAGTCACACTGACCAGGGGTACTGAGTCACACTGACCAGGGGTTATGAGCCACACTGACCGGGGGTACTGAGTCACACTGACCAGGGATTCTGAGCCACACTGACCAGGGGTACTGAGTCACACTGACCAGGGGTACTGAGTCACACTGACCAGGTGTACTGAGTCACAGTGACTGGGGATTCTCAGTCACACTGACCAGGGGTACTGAGTCACACTGACCAGTGGTACTGAGCCACACTGACCAGGGGTACTGAGTCACACTGACCAGGGATTCTGAGCCACACTGACCAGGGGTACTGAGTCACACTGACCAGGGATTCTGAGCCACACTGACCAGGGGTACTGAGTCTCACTGACCAGTGGTAATGAGTCACACTGACCGGGGATTCTCAGTCACACTGACCAGGGGTACTGAGTCTCACTGACCGGGGGTACTGAGTCACACTGACCGGGGGTACTGAGACACACTGACCAGGGGTACTGAGTCACACTGACCGGAGGCACAGAGTCACACTGACCGGTGGTACTGAGTCACACTGTTCATGTACTGAGTCACACTGACCGGGGGTACTGAGTCAAACTGACCAGGGGTACTGAGACACACTGACCAGGGGTACTGAGCCACACTGACCAGGGGTACTGAGTCACACTGACCAGGGATTCTGAGCCACACTGACCAGGGGTACTGAGTCACACTGACCAGGGATTCTGAGCCACACTGACCAGGGGTACTGAGTCTCACTGACCAGTGGTAATGAGTCACACTGACCGGGGATTCTCAGTCACACTGACCAGGGGTACTGAGTCTCACTGACCGGGGGTACTGAGTCACACTGACAGGGGGTACTGAGTCACACTGGCCAGGAGTACTGAGTCACACTGAGCAGGGGTACTGAGTCACACTGACCGGGGGTACTGAGACACACTGACCAGGGGTACTGAGTCACACTGACCGGAGGCACAGAGTCACACTGACCGGTGGTACTGAGTCACACTGTTCATGTACTGAGTCACACTGACCGGGGGTACTGAGTCAAACTGACCAGGGGTACTGAGCCACACTGTTCATGTACTGAGTCACACTGACCGGGGGGTACTGAATCACACTCACCCGGGGTACTGAGTCACACTGACCGAGGGTATTGAGTCACACTGACCGAGGTATTGAGTCACACTGACCGAGGGTATTGAGTCACACTGACCGAGGGTATTGAGTCACACTGACCGGTGGCACTGAGTTACAC
>JASTWF010002446.1:0-27002 GCA_030390025.1 Squalus acanthias
CCACCTAGCTTTGTATCATCAACAAACTTGAATACATTACACTCAGTCCCCTCATTTAAATCATTGAATATAGATAGTAAATAGCTGAGGCCCAAGCACTGATCCTTGCGGTACCCCACTAGTTACAGCCTGCCAACACGAAAATACCTGTTTATTCCTACTCTCTGTTTTCTGTCTGTTAGCAATCCTCAATCCACACTAATATATTACCCCAATCCTATAAGCCCTAAGTTTGTGTAATAATCTCTTGTGTGGTAACCTATCAAATGCTTTTTGAAAATCCAAATACACTACATCCACTGGTTCCCCTCATCTACCCTGCTAGTTACAACCTCAAAAAACTCCATTACATTTGTCAAACATGATTTCCCTTTCATAAATCAGTGTTGATTCTGCCCAATCATATTTGATTTTTTAAGTGCCCTGTTACCACGTCCCCTAGTAATAAATTCTAGCATTTTCCCCAACTATCCATGTCAGGGTAACTGGTCAATAGTTCCCTGTTTTCTCTCTCCCTCCTTTTTTGAATAGCGGGCTTACATTTGCTACCTTCCAACCTGTGATGACCGTTCTAGAATCTAGGGAATTCTGGAAGATCAAAACCAATGCATTCACTATCTCTAGCTATCGCTTTTAAAACCCTAGGATATAGGCCATCAGGTCCAGGGGATTTGTCGACTTTTAGTCCTATTAATTTCTCCAGTACTATTTCTTTACTAATGCAAATTTCTTTAAGTTCCTCATTCTCACTCGATCCTTGGTTCCCCACTGAGAACAGATACAAATTATTTGTTTAATGTCTCTGCCATTTCCTTATTCCCCATTATAATTTCTCCTGTATCTGCCTGTAAGGGACCCATGTTTACTTTCGCTAATCTCTTCTTTTTTATATACCTATAGAAGCTTTTGCAATCTGTTTTATGTCTCTTGCTAGCTACTCTCATATTCTCTTTTCTCTCTATCAATTTCTTGGTCATTCTTTGCTGAATTCTAAAATCCACACAATCCTCAGACTTACTACCCTTTTTGGCAACATTATAAGCCACTTCCTTTAATCTAATACTGTCTTTAGCTTCTCGTTTGCCACGGTTGGACCAAATTTCCCATGGTGTTTTTATTCCTTAAGGGAATGTATATTCGTTGCGAATTATAAATTGTTTCTTTAAATCTTTGCCATTGCTTATGTACCATCGTATATTTTAATCTAGTTTCTCAATCTACCTCAGCCAACTCACCCCTCATATCTACATAGTTTGCTTTGTTCAAATTTAAGATCCTAGTTTCAGAGTTAAGTAAATCACTCTCAAACTCAATAAAAATTCTATCATATTATGATCACTCTTCCCCAGAGGCTCCTTTCCTGCAAGGTTATTAATTAACCCTGTCTCATTGCACAATTGTGACACTTATTTTATGTCAACTGTTGTGTTTTCCCATTCATACCAAGCGATATTTATTTAATTGAAAAGATGTGTGTTTACGTGTTTTTTATGTTTGACTGATTTTACACTGCTCCCATAATACTGAGCATCTGTCCACCATATTGGACGCTTATGCACCCGTTTACCGCCCAAAAAACGGGTGCAGCATGATCGAATTTCTGGGTCAGTGCCTTTGCATAATCCAGAGAAACAAGGTCAATTTTCCAATTGCGCACTCCTAGTGTGGAACCTTGCCTGCCAGGAGTGTATATGGGCAAATTGTGTTCTCAGTCTCCGATTTTACGTCATCAAAAGTATAATGGAAAATTGTGAGTGATTTTTTTGACAAGCGCTCTGGGCTGGAGAGGCTCCATGTTGGGCGTGCGCATTCAAAAGATTTACCCTAAGATTTTCAATGACCAGCTGAAGGGCATGGAGGAGGATGAGATGCAGTTATCCAGCCATTGCACTGAGTGAGCACCGAGGATGTACGATTTGAAGGAGTGGAATCTAGGGCTGCCAGTATGTAGTGCACGGATGAGTGAGGTATTGCCTTTGAAATATACCATCAACTTTATTTTTTTAAACTTTGAAATAGAAAATACTTAACTTTGTAGAAAGTGAAAGTTGTTTTTATTTATAAAGAAAGAACTTGCATTTATATAGTGTCTTTCACGACCTTGGACATCCCAAAGCACTTTACAGCCAATTAAGTACTTTTTCTTTGAAGTGCAGTCACTGTTGTAATGTGGTACCCAATTTGCACACAGCAAGGTTCCACAAACAGTAATAAGGTAATGACAAGATAATCTGTTTTAGTGAAGTTGGTTAAAAGATAGATATTGGCCAGGACACCAGGGAGATCCACCCTGCTGTTCTTCGAATAGTGCCATGGATCTTTTACATCCACCTGAGGGCAGACGGGGCCTCGGTTTACCGTCTCATCTGAAAAACGGCACCTCCTACAGTGCAGCATTCCCCCAGTACTGCACTGGATTATGTGGTCAAGTCTCTGGAGTGGGACTTGAACCCACAACCTTCTGACTCAGAGGGTGAGCCGTGGCTGACACGAGGATGCTGCAGATCCTGGGTGATAGGCAGATCCATCACCTTCACGCAAATACTTTTATCACTAACCTGGCAGCTAATTAAAAGGATTCTTACTGGTGAGGGCAAATGGTCAATACTTTCTGTTTTTCCTTTGAGAACGCTTTCACATTAATCCAGTTAAAAATCCCATTAACACAAAAACAAATTCAATAGTAATTTACTTACATTGTTCATTACTTCAGTAAACTGGCATAAGAGTTACACCTCCAGTATGCAAATCTTCCATTTTCCCCAAGTGTAGTGCATTCAGGATGGTTTTCTGTATTAACTTTTAAACCACAATATGCTTGAGCTAATTGAGAATCAATTTGTGTGTGTGTGATTGATCCCAGGGTTTTGTTTCAGGTGCAAATGATGGTGGGGCTGGGAAGTTGCAAAACTTGGTTCAGCTATGACATTGTAAATTCATCTGTGCTGAGAAGAGAGAATGCTGCAATGGCACAAGAATAATAAAAAATAGATGCACAGATTAAATAATCAAGTTAAAATCTAAAATCTGGTGGCAACTAACCCAAAAAACCCCCACCCCCCCAAGAAAGCTTAAAAACATCAAGAAAACCTGCTTCGAGTACAAATGAAAATCTTAAATCTGTGCATTCATTTATTGCAGCAGCAATTCCTAGCTCAGTAAATGTAGCCTTTTCACTGTCACGCTATTTTTATTCCCTTCTGATTGACATCGCTGGATTGCTATCCCACCGAAAGCAGGACTCCGGCCCCATTGACTTGGCTTATCTTTGCTATTGGTTCAGCAGAATTAGAAAATAAGTATGGTACAGCAATTATGGAGTGTTCAATTATAATATCAACTCTGGTTTTTTTTTGCTCCATTCCCCCCAAACCATTGTATATGTATATTGTATATTATAAACATTAAACATGAATGCTCGCTTCTCAGGTCTTCATAGATGGATAAGCAGCAGATAGGTGAAATCCCAAACTCTGATGAAACACAAGCACTCCCACAACAAACAGTAATAAAACATCTATGGAATATGTGGGAATCCAGAGATATGATGAACTTCATCTATATGAAAATAAGAAAATATCCAGGCAACCGATGCTCCTATCTTTGAGATCTACTGAATGAGAAGAACTCTCCAGAATGTGTCAACACCCCTATAAAAGACCAGCACAACCAGAACACAAGACTAGCACCCCATGTCTAAACCCCATCATGGGGCAAACCCAACTTGGGATGCCCACCTCCTTTTGAGTAGGAGAGGTGATGAGGTAGTAATTAGGCGGCACTTAAGCTTGTGTCTTAAAATATTAAGATTTCTGATGAAGAGAAGAATAAGGGAGGTAAGGAGTTCCACTTTTGAAGATCTGGAAAAGAATGACAGAGCGGGAGATGGTGTGGTGAGTCTTCACTTCCAACACAGTGTGGATGCAGGGCGATGAAAGAATATGCAAGGTGGCATATTTAAAGCTTAGGGGGAATAAAAGAGAGAAAGCTCAAAGGAGAAATGACCAAAATATTAATAAAATAGATAAGGAAGGTTTCAAAGAGAAAGGTAACTTGAAGGTTAGGGGTGCAAGAAGGATTAACCATCGGACACAAAGTTTTTTTCTTGTATCTTGTCAAGAAGTGCGAAAAAAATGTTAAAAGCTTCACGGATATCGGAATAATATTCAAGTTTTAAATGAGTTTGGGCTCTATAGTAAGCTAAGAACCATTAATGGGAAAAGTTGTGCATGGAATTCAACGTGAAACTGAGCATCTTTGAGACTCCTTTAGCAATGGATATGTGGGGGGGTTCCATTTGAGCTCAGAGGAGATAAACAAATATAAACAGATGAAACGAGTAATCTCCCACTGAATTAGATGCAAATATGGACTAAACCTGAGTCAACATTAGGCTAAATCACAAGATAGTTATGGATGAGGAAGGCGATTCGGCCATCTTAATTCATCCACCCAGAGAGAGACCCTAAAGTGCCCCTATTGTAACATCCAATGTTTTCTTAAATGCCTCTACTATTCTATCTGGAAACTTATTCCACACATTGAAATCCTAGTTATTAAGGCGAGTATTTCTCCTCAGGGCCAATGACAAAGCGAAACTTAGCCCAACTTCCTGGTTGTCATTATACTATTTTAAAATGAGCCCACATATAGCATAAAGTTTTTTTGTTTTATTTTTGTCTTTATTGTATTGTACTTAACAGCCCACATGCAAATAAACTCTAATTTTAAGCATTAGGAATTTTTTCATTCAATTGATTTTATTGTATACACTTCAAAAAGTACTTCATTGGCTGTAAAGCGCTTTGGGATGTCCTGAGGTCATTAAAGGCAGTACATCATTGTAAGTCTTTCTTTCTATTGTTGAAAGAAGTGGAGTGGTGGCACACAAGCTGTACCACTCAATGGTAGGTCGATGGGACAGATCCAAAGTTCCTCAGATGACGAATTCCTAGTCTGGACATTAGGGGAAGGGTGCTGAACCGACACTGGACATTTTCCCATAATGAAAGGAGAAGGGCTGGCAATCAGTCTCCATGGACAACAGTCTTTTAAAATACTGTGACTATTTTCTTACATAACAACAGTCACTGTACTTCAAAACTAGTGATGTACTTTGAGGCATTTTGATGTGATACAGTATCATATAAATGCAAGTATTATTTATTTGGATTGCTGTCAAGCACCTTCTAGCAGCCGATAAGGGAGTAATCTTGGCAGGAATTGGAAAACAGGTCTCTTACTTGGCCTTTTAACCAGGGAAGGTTCAATGGAACCAAAGAGGGAAGAAAATACATTTTAAAAAAGGGATAGAAGGAAAAAAATAGTAAGCTGTAAAATAATTCCTTAGAAAAGTTAATTTGACAATAATCTTCTGATGATTTTCTACAGGCATGCTTTGTAGCAGGCTTGTTTCAGTAAACTGCAGGGCACCTGGAACTGAAATAGTCTCATGATGCGGAGATGCCGGTGTTGGACTGGGGTGGACAAAAATGAGAAGTCGCACAACACCAGGTTATAGTCCAACAGTTTTATTTGAAATCACAAGCTTTCGGAGCTTACGTGGCCCCTTCCTCAGGTGAAGTCACTTCACCTGAGGAAGGGGCCACGTAAGCTCCGAAAGCTTGTGATTTCAAATAAAACTGTTGGACTATAACCTGGTGTTGTGCGACTTCTCATTTTTGAAATAGTCTCAGCATCCTTCTGTCTGGTTCACTGCATTATAAATACAGTTACAAACATAAAAAAAGAGGCATTTGTATGAAAATAGATTCTCTTCATGGCCAATAGTAACCTGTGAATCACTAAGTTTAGTCAGTAATGTATTGTTTACTATACCAGGAATGAATTTGAAATTGGATAAATCCACATCCATTTAGTTCTTAAAACTTTTCCTGTGACCTTTATGTCCAACAAGGTGATAGATGCTAGTGCTGGATACCCAGTGTCAGCATCAAACACTCTCAGGCCAGGTATAGCACAGCCAGATACAGAGTAAAATGTCCTTTACTCTGCCTGAAACACCTGAACCCCCAACCTCAGAAGAACACCCCACTATAAGAGCAGTGGAACATTTTTCAATTTCTCGCACCACTCATCCTCTGGCTCATCTCTGAACAAAATTGTCAATTTAGTGCAAATTATGCTGGTTTGAACACAGCTCCTCCTCTATTCATTTTGTAAATAAGCAAGATAAATTCCATACTCCTGAATTGATTCAAATCTCATTTAAGCCTTGATGTGAAACATAGGCCAGTTTTGAAGTTGAGAGGGGAAAATGTTGCACTTGATGATGAAATCCTTTAAACCTAAAAAATGTGTTTGCTGCTTCTTCGTCTACCATTCCGCACAGTGGTTCTCCTTCTCCCCATACTTTGTGCGTTTTATTTTCCTTTTATATTTTTCAGCCCGTTCCCATGCAGCATCACACATTACCCCCTGCCTGCCAGCACTTGAATCCACCCTTGGTTAAAAATTATGGCGGGTTTTATTCGGGGCGTCAGCGGGCAGGTTCGGTAGCGGGTCAGGTGGCAAAAAATGTTTTGACAGCGGGTCGGGAACCCGCTGTGAACCCTCCACTACACGACTGTCAGGGCTGAACAGACCCGACACGCAGCAGCGGGAAGGCAATTCAGGTCATTATGACCTTGTTAACAGCCCATTAAAAAGTATTTTGAGCTCACCTTACCATTTTAGGAGGTCGCCCACGGGGTCCACGCTGCTCGGGGATCACGTCAGGTAAGCAGGTCAGGAGTTGCATGACCATGAGATCATCTCATTACTTGACAGCTGCAAATGTGCTATAAAAGCTCCCATCTCACAGCTGTTCACTTTCCAAGCTCAGAAGCTGTTGCTTACTGCATTTGGAAGACAGATTGAGCTTTATGCAGGTTACAAGTGTTTGGAGTAAATTCTCTATCCAGTGTCAGCTCATTGGAACAACCTCTCTCACCATTGACAGATCGCTTCTGTCATCTCAAGTTCATCTGCCATCTATTACATTAGCATTGGTGCCCTTGAAACTATCTCTCATTGGTCCTCAGAATCCCACCACGATCAGCCCCAACACCAGCACACACCAACAACAACACCAACCTTCTCCGCAATCAACTGAGGCTGCACAGGACACAGGGCATCAGCATCCAACCACATTGCTGCCCGGAGGCCAAGGATGGCCTCACCATGTCCAGATTTACTTCACTTGACGCTGTACACCTTGGCTGCCACATGATGCACCAGGTTGGCACCACACCACACCAACACCATAAAGCACCCCGACAATGCCCAAGCCATTCCTTTCACACTTACGATCATTGCGGGGGGTACCATTATGTCTCATCTTTCATTGTAACTCACTAAGCCACTTCCAAAGGTGCACACAAATCTGTCCAAGAACGCAAAGTGTTGAAAATAAAGGTTTCAATGTTTGACACCACATTAACAGAAACTTCACATGAACATTGGCTAAAACACACAAGTGCCTACCCTTGTGTGTTGTTAGTTGGTATGATTGGACTAGGATGAGGATGAGTGTGAGGGGTGGCTAGTGAGATGGGGAAGTGATAATGTAGATAGAGAGGGATGGGTGGAGGTGCAAGGTAAGTTGGTGTGAGTAAGGATGTGCAGTAGGGTAGGGAAGGCAGAGTGATGGGGATGTGTTGAGTGGCACAGCAGGATGAGGTTGAGTGTGGCTTGGCAGTAATGTTTCGTGATCTACTGAGATCATTGAAAGGTTTGCACCACTGCAGCCTGGTGCTCCTGACAACATCCCTGCTTGTGTCCTCCTGTGCAATGTGCAACCAGGTTGCGTTAGTCTCCTGGGGAAGTCTCTTCCGCCCATTGGAAGGAAGAGAACCTCCCTACATGCTGTGACTCCCTCCATAAGCATACCTGCGCAGGTGGCTGTTGTACATATCCTTGTGGCGGCTGTAGCACTTGTTGAGACATGGGCTGTCCAGATCCAGTAAAACTTCCCGGGGGCAGCTGTTGACTTGGCGATGCCATGACGTAGCTAGTTTGTTGGGGTGGCTGAGGCAAGATGGGTGATGGATAGACAGAACCAGAAGGTTGCTCAGGGGCATCTCCTGATGACTGTCGGCTTAAGCTCATCTGGTTAAACTGGGAAGCCAAGTCTTCTCGCTGTGATGCAGACAACAAAAAATAATCAGTACTGGTTGCTGAATAATACATCCGAGTGTAATATTAAAAGAAAATCCTTTGACGATAAAATGTATTACGTGCAACGCAAGCATCACCACAAAGACACCACAAGACAGAACACACATTTACAGTAAATCATGCTGTGTTTGGCTCCATGTCAAGGTTATTAACCACTATAAAAACGTAACAATGAAAAAAGTTCTGAATTTAGTAACTAATCTTCCAAGTCTAATTCTGTCCTGACCTGATGTCTATACACACAAAAACACACATTCTTCCATCGGGTCGCTGGATAGTGATCAGAGGAGGGAACCATGACTGACTTGCTCTTCTTTAACCCAGGGGCACTAAGGCCAATTGTAATGTCCCTACCACTGCCTCAGCACAGACCACAGATCAAATCTTGGACCTTTTAACTCTGTATGGATGGTCTACACACTTGACAAATTCACAGGGGTAGATCTTGACTTTGTGTAATAGTGGTAAAGTGGGTCAGCAGCCCATTTTACATCTCTCACGATTTTTATTTACATTGAAGTCAATGGAAGTACAAATTGGGAAGAGATGTAAAATGGGCTGATAACTCACTATCGCCTGTTTTACACGATCGCACAAAGTCAAAATCTACCCCATAGAGTCATGTGGGGTGCACAAGTCTAATCTTCAAACTTGATGTCAAGTCTATTTCATTGAACTCAAATTTTTCAGTTGATAGGCATACAAGGAAAAGGAGTTGGGTTTTCTATACATATTTAATGGCTAGAGTAATATATAAAACTCATTTTGTTTAAAAAATATTAAAATGTCACAAATTTCCATTTTCTGCCATCACAACAATATAAAGCACAACAATTCAGTGAAACTAACCATGCACTGAATGTGAAAAATATATTCATCATTTTACTGACATGGAAGTTTTGCAAGTGAAAACTGCCAAATTGTTGTATCTGACTACTGTAAATATCACTTTCCTGCTTTAACCTCAACACAGAGTCAAACAAGTTTCTCACACACAGTGTACAAATATTTCAGCAAGTAATACAGATTTACCCTCAGCCATGAACTGCCAACTACAGTTAATGCAGTGAACAATCACCACTGAAAGTGAAGCAAAGCACACAAAAACATACTGCAGTTACATTTATACACACGTTGCAAATATTAGAATTACTGTGTAAAAGTGATAAAATAAAACTATGATTAAGTACCACAGGAAACTGCTGCGTTGGTGAAACTGGCAGTAGATGCTGGGGAGGATAAGAAACCGCTGGATACTGGACAGACTGGGAAGAAGGCTGCATAGCCTGCACAGGCTGAGAAGAGAATTAATCACCAAAGTCAGATATAGAAGATACAATTCAGAGATATACAAAGAATAGAAATTTGACAAGCAAGGAAATCAAAGGAAACAAGAAATCACAAACGCAAGTGTTAAGATATTAAGAAGTGATAGCGCGTTATGTTTATTAGTTTGCATTATGATACATGCCACATATTTCAACAATGATACAAGTCTTCAAACACTCTGGTTACTATTTAATGACAGAGCAAAGCTCTGTAGTTTGATTTAGAGCAAGAAAGCCTAAAGAGATTAAAGAAGAAAAAGAACAAAAAAACAAAGCTTGGTTCAAAACATTAAATTTTAATTGAATTTGGTTCAGATGGAATAGTGTAGTAAACAAAATAGGCCCTGAATTATCACAGACAGCCAAACAAATGTGATTCTGGTGTGCACAAGATATTGCTAGTTTGTTTGAAAACATGATTTTCACCACACTGTTACTCTGCATTTGAAAGTCGTGTCAAAATAGGGAATCTCCTGTTTGGAGGATGAGGATGTGGGTGTGGTAAACAATGTACACTTGGTTAATTTAGTAGGTATACAAAGTGTCTGGCTCACCTGTGGTACCAGATGACTGGGCATCTGCTGCTGCTGCTGTTGCTGTTGCTGCTGCTGTGAAGCAGACTGCTGTTGAGCCTGTCCAGGAAGCTGACTTCTAATTGACTGCGGGCCACCAGGAGGATTGTAAATCGCGGGTGTACCATCAGGATTCACGAAGGTTGACCTGCAACAGACGCAGCAAAGTCAATAAGTCCAACACAAAGAATCGGTGTAATTTAAACATTTTCTTTGAAAGTACACACAATAAAATGTACAGAAATTCATATACTGTATAGATGTATCATTACACATGCTCTACTACAAAAATGACATATTTCTTCTCTTCTTAAACATATGCAAATTTGGAGATGAATGATGAAAATCAGAATTAAGCTTCTAACAGAAGACCACATGACAAAAGAGCCCATATTTCAATTCAATTATAAAATAGTGACCAATAATGAACTCTAGGGTAAGTTTAGTGCTCCTGAGCTCCCAGCGGGTAGCTACAACTGAAGGGATTGCAAGATGCAGAATCAACGCTAGCGTTTTATGGTCTATTCCTGACCTTTGAGTGCAGTTCTTCACTGTAAATTTACACTATTTACACTCCTGTACCGAGACAAAATATGATGCACCATCGTATTCGTATCTTAATCTTTCAGGTATCATGCTTCAATGGTGCCACAACTATCTATGTCACTCCATATCGCTTGACAGAAGAGTCATTTTATGTGGTGCAACAAATCTGACAGCTTTTCCTTCCCTCCCACACTCAATCACCGCAAGATGCTTCTTCTAACAGCCCAGTGGAGAAACAGCAAAACTCTTGCATGAAAGGTGGCTACTGCTATTATTAAAACATAATGGGCCGTATTTTCCGATTGGAGGCTTCCTGTGTGCGGAGGCCTCCAATCTGGAAAAAATCTACACCCTTACCTGAGGGCTCCCGAGGTCCAGACACTTCCGCTCCTGGGCCTCTCCAACTCGAAATGCGCAGGGCCCACATATCCCAGAGGCGCATGCGGTTCGCAAGCGTCCCTGGGATCACGTGGGCCATGGGGAGCCAACAGGAGAAGGGAATCTCCCTTCATACACTTGACAGATAGACCTGTCAAAAGTATGAATGGAGATCACCCCAAATACACTGCAAAACATTAAATACATTGTTTTAAAAAAAATCACATTTTTAAAATGAGTTCAAATTACAATATATTAAATATTTTAAACAAAAATTTAATTTTTTGAAAAAAATAATGAAAGTTTTTTACGGGGCTAAAAATAAACTTACCTTTTTTAAAGTATTTTTAAATGATAAATGAGTGAAATTTGTTTTTTTACTTTTTTCAAATCTTATGCTGGTAAAAGCAGACCTTACGCAGGCTTTTACCAGGCGTAAGATTTCTAAAGATTTTCAGCGGGCGGAGGTTCTCCAGAAAGCGGAACTCTCCCCCCGCAGAGGCCCTTCTCCAGGGCAGGCGTCCGATCTGTCAAGAGGATTCTTGACAGATCGGAAATGCTGGTTTTCAGCGCATGCGCTTGGCATGCCTGAAACCGGCATTTCCGATGTTCCTACCGGTGTGTACACAGCGCGTACCCACCCGTAGGGATCGGAATCTACGGCATATTATGAGAAATGTGATAAGATTCAATCTAGCATATAAAGACATTTTCAAAGAACAACATTTAATTTTGAGCAGTTGTAAATCTCAAATACAACTGTGACGCCACAAAATTCATCCCAGAAAGGTACTTGGGAGATGCAAATAATTTTTGGTCATCAGTTTTTCCATTGTGGAAAGAAATAGTTTTCAGCATTCTTGCTACAATGCACATATACATATTACAGAAATCAATGCATCACACTAATAACTCATTTTATTTTCTTGTCTGCAGCTTTTGTTCTTCTCTGGTCTCCCTAGGCCGGGAGAGTCTGAGCTTTCGTCTTCATAGGCCACGCAAGTGCATACCATGAAGCCTTGGAAGCCACATGTAAAGTTTAAATACATGTTCCCATTAATTTGCAGATATCTGAAGTTGCTGATACTAACAGAACTTGGTGTTCTGATTCAGGATCGGGAGTCAAATATAATTTTGGGTTGTGGATAATTGCACCAATGTGCACAGACAAAATTCAGTCTTCATTTTAAAGTCATACATTCTGCCTTCCTTTTCATGTAATACTTTGATGTTCTACTATAGTTAAATTGCAAAACCTATGGCAATTTGGGAAACAGTGTTGGTTGGAGCATGGGAGTTCCTCTGCAGTACAGGCTGAGGGGGTGGAAGATGTAAAACTGAGACACTACACCTGCCACTGCTGGCAGGAGGGTGTAATTACAATATGACATGTTTACATAGGAAGCTTCTATTATAAATGTGGATATAGGAAACTATAATGGGAAAAAGTTGACAAAAATGTGGCATCAGTAAATAAGGTCTTGTAGACAGGAAGTGTACATAAATGCAAGATTTTTAATATATTCTAGATAAGTGAAGGGAGTTCAGGAATTGATGCTGACACTTGCATGGTCAGTTGAAATGGGCCACTGACACTAGAAACTCAGGGGTTCTCCTGGATTATGATGGCAGGTATTTCCTTTATTTTTGCCCATTTTCTGGCTGTACTGGGGCAAGGGGTGAAGGCAGAAAATTGGATTGAGTGCTGCTCGATCCCTGCCCAGTTGTGCAACCACCTCAATCTTCCGGCATATCTTCTGCCAGATGTACACAACCGAATATGGACGGGTATATTGTGAGGCAATCACTAGGATTTGATGGCATAGGCCGCAGCAATACTGGATGTAATTCATACCTGTATGCAACAGACACCCAGCACTGCTAGGGGTTGCAAAATGTAGAAGAACATTTAAATGGCCACAGCAGGAACTTAAGTGAATAACAGACCAGTCAGTTGCTAGTTCCAATTGCTTTATTATGGAATCTTCATTGGAGCATGTTTTTTTTTGTTTGGGAGTTTACCTTGCCCTTTAAGCTCTGTAAGTGTTTAATTCCAGCAGCAGCCTTTTCCTATTCTCCTTCCCTCCACGTCTCCCCACTCAATGAAAAGGTCAGAGATATTGCAAAAACTCAACTCAACTCTAATACGAGACATACAAAGGGAGCATCCATAATTATCATTTTCTTACGAGAACCAAAGAGAGAGGGGTTTAATACACCCATGTATACATACATAAAAAACATTTACATGTTTTTTAGAAATAGCTATTTATTAGTTAATAAGCATATGATTATTCTTTGCACTCTTGAAAAAGGACAATTATAGATGGCCCATAATATTGCTTGGATTTTTATTAGCCTTTAGCTGTAGTAAAGCAGTTGCACTAACCTGTGTGTGGGTTTAACAGAATACTGCCAGGCGGTATACCTGTAGCTTCCAAAGGAAGCAAAATGTAGCTGGTGTTGGTAGGTGCCACCTGTCCACCCATTCCACCATCTGGGTAGGAGACTGAGCACGTAGAGCTGACTGGTGCTGGGACAACAGATGCACTCTGCAGTGGCTGATGGTTCCGTGACAGTGAACCTGAGGAGCCTGCACTACTGGAAGACTCTGAACCTGGAGAATGCAAAATAGTTGTCAAAACTTTACTTGTCAGAAACACACCTTGCTGTGCATGTATTAATGGCTTCTTTCCTAGCAGCGTGGAAGATTTTCCCAAAACCGAATGGTAGAGCCTCGCTCTCTTCTACATTTTTTAATGCAACAGGGGAGGTGAATTTTTCGGGGCTTCTCCACCAACGTTACGGTGGTGGAAACACCGCTTATTTGCGTAAACAAGGTTTCTGCCCGAGTTACGCCAGCAGATCGGAAAAAGCCACAAGGAAATTCACCTCTTAGAAATACAAGCGTGTTCTGTCCATTCAGTCATATAGAAGAGCCTCAGGTGTGAGTTCTCCATTCTACAATAGACAGCAGAGACATCTTAATGGTTTTTTAAACAGTGAACAAGATTACAGTGTTGTGCTCCTGTTGCAGGAAGAGTCACCAGATGGTGCAGGGAGCTGATCATTACATTTGGCAAGCCACGCACAACAATTCCATTTGGTATCCCACGGCTGAAAAACACACCAGTTGTTCATCAAACACAAGCACAGTAAGTCTGCATCTTATTTACAATTTAATAAAAATGACAAACAAAAACGTGGTTTCGTGTTGACTTAACTGAAGTTTGAGATTGGAAAAGCTGACAACTAGCTGTAATATGTGCCCTCCAGTCCAGAAACTGCCTGAATAACAAAGTAAAACAAAAATACGAATACAACGAATACAAGTGGCTTTGCAAATTGGATAAGGTAAGGACAGTGCAGGTTGATTTCAACCAAGCCTCTGGGGAGCTGTCAAGATGTCACAGACTTCATGATGGGAGAAGAGAAATAAATGGAGGAAGACCCACTGCTTTGCACTCTTGTTTCAGGGCTAACACTCCCAGCTCTACTTACAAAATCTCAAACTTCAATTCAATCAAGGAGAAAACCACGTTTTTATAAATAGGACTGGCAAAAGTCTGTGAGTATGCTGCTTATCTGCTCCAGCAGCAAGGAAACGTTGAGTGTGGGGTGCGGGGTCAAATCTAAAAGTTAACAAAGGGAAATAAAATGGCTTCTCTCACCTTTAACAAGATTTGCTTTGAGGATGCTTTGTTAAAATGTAAGTGGCATGATCAGCAACAATTAAAACTTATAATGCCGTAGCAATTGGCATACAGTTTACCATTGCTGCCATTGATAATACAATGGCCCATATATTCCGATCCCTACAGGTGTGTACGAGCTGTGTACACACCCGTAGGAACATCGGAAATGCCGGTTTCAGGAATGCGAAGCGCATGCGCTGAAAACCGGCATTTCCGATCTGTCAAGAATGTTCTTGACAGATCCTCCGCCTGCCCTGGAGAAGGGCCTCTGCGGGGGGGAGAGTTCCGCTTTCTGCAGAACCTCCGCCCGCTGAAATCCCTTAAAAATCTTACGCCTGGTAAAAGCCTGCGTAAGGCCTGCTTTTACCAGCATAAGAGATGAAAAAAAGTAAAAAATAATAATTTTTTTCCCACTCATTTATAATTTAAAAATACTTTTAAAAAAGGTAAGTTTATTTTAGCCCCATAAAAAACTTTAATAATTTTTTTCAAAAAATTAATGTTTTGTTTAAAATATTTAATTTAATGTAATTTTAACTCATTTTAAAAACGTGATGGTTTTTTAAAAATGTATTTAATGTTTTACTGTGTTTTTGGGGTGATCTTCATTCATACTTTTGACGGGTCTATCTGTCAAAAGTATGAAGGGAGATTCCCTTCTTTAATTGGCTGGCCTGGCCCACGTGATCCCAGGGAGGCTTGTGAACCGCCTGCGCCCCTGGGATACGTGGGCCTTGCGCATTTCAACTGTGGAGAGGCCCAGGATCGGAAGTGTCCGGACCTCGGGAGCCCTCAGGTAAGTGCGTAGATTTTGTTCCGATAGGATGACTGTCTGTGTGGAGTTTGCACATTCTCCCCGTGTCTGCGTGGGTTTCCTCCGGTGCTCCGGTTTCCTCACAGTCCAAAGATGTGCGGGTTAGGTTGATTTGGCTATGATAAATTGACCCTTAGTGTTAGGGGGATTAAATACGTGGGGTTACGGGGATAGGGTGGGATATGTGTCGGTGCAGGCTCGATGGGCCGAAATGGCCTCTATCTGCACGGTGGGGATTCTGTGATTGAGGAGGCCTCCGCCGCAGGAAGCTTCCTATTGGAAAAAGCGGGCCATTGAATTAGTTACTTCAGGCTGTATGGGCTATTTCCCATTTGCTATCATGGAATGCAATGGAGCAAGACTCAGCTACAGAACCCATCGAGTACCAGCTACCTGTTTTAGAGAGTTTGCCCGTACTCCTGTTACTGTTTGTGCTGTCACCACGTGTTAATACAGTTATGCCACCGATACTTGCTGTCTTCGTAACAGGAGGCTTCAAGTTTCGATTTGAGCTGTCGGAGTCAGTACTACTCCAGGGTCGCTGATCTGTCCACTTCGCATCTGTCTCTGTACTGCTCTGCCGACTCCCTGATGTTTTTCCTGTTCCATCTCTGTTACCCCTAAAACCAAAAAAGGGACCATTAATACCAGTTTTGCTATTGAATTGATTGAAATCTCATCTTTATTTGCCTCATAACAAACCTAAATAGCTGTCTCTTCTTCTGCGTGTCATTGAATGTATTGATATCCTCTAGAATTCGGCTGGGGAGAACAAAAAGTACTGGTAAAAATTCTGTATCGAGCACAATATGCTTCCCTCCTTGACAAACACCTATCAAGGTGGCATAAAACCGCACAAGTTTCCAATGTCAGATACCAAAAACAAGAGTAGACATCAAGTGGGGGCACGACACTTCACCATAGAGAAAGAGAAGAGAAAGTCAGAAATTACCATAAAAAACATCAGTATACAAATCGGAAGCAAAATATTGCAAATACTGGAAATCTGAAATAGAAACAGAAAATGCTGGAAATACTCAGCAGGTCAGGCAGCATCTGTGGAGAGAGAAACAGAATTAACATTTCAGGTCGATGAACTTTCATCAGAATTGGAAAAAGTTAGAGATGTAACAGGTTTTAAGCAAGTACAGAGGCAGAGAAAGGGGGGAGGGGAGGAAAGAGAGGAAAGAGAAGATCTGTATTTCTATCACGACGACCAAAAGTCCAAAAGCACTTTACAGCCAATGAAGTACTTCTGAAGTGTAGTCAATGTTGTAATGTAGGAAACAAAAGGGAAGGTCTGTGATAGGATGGAAGGCAGGAGAGATTAAATGAGAAAAGGGATGATGGTGCAAGGCAAAAGGAGATGGTAATGGGACAAGTAAAGAAACAAAATATGGGTCCAGAGGAGGTGTAAATGGGGAATAGCAGAATCAACAGCTGCCGTCCAACAAAATGGAGACAGAGGTTATGATCTGAAATTGGTGAACTCAATGTTGAGTCCGAAGGCTGTAAAGTGCTTAATCAAAAGATGAGGTGCTGTTCCTCGAGCTTCACTGGAACAGTGCAGAAGGCCAAGGACAGAGAGGTCAGACTGGGAGTGGAGCAGAGAATTAAAATGTCAGGCAGCCAGAAGCTCAGGGTCACTCTTGCGGACTGAACGGAGGGGTCACCCAATCTGCTTTTGGTCTCCCCAATGTAGATGTGACGGAGATGGAGAAACTGGGAGAATGGAATAGAGTCCTTACAGGAAGCGGGGTGGAAGGAAGTGTAGTCAAAGATAGCTGTGCGAGTCCCTCCACGACACTCTGCTCCACTCCTCAATCACCCCCAACACCCTCTCCCCTTCCTACGACACCTTCCTGTTCAAGCACAGGAGATGTAACACCTGCCCTTTTACCTCCTCCCTTCCCTCCGTCCAGGGCCCCAAACACTCCTTCCAGGTGAAATAGCGATTTACTTGTACTTCTCTCAATTTAGTATACTGCATTCACTGCTTACGATGTGGTCTCCTCTACATTGGGAGATGTAGATTGGTTGACCGCTTTGCAGAACACCTCTGTTCAGTCCGCAAGCATGACCCCGAGCTTCCGGTTGCCTGTCAGTTTAATTATCCGCTCCACTCCCACTCTGACCTCTCTGTCCTCAGCCTCCTACACTGTCCCAATGAAGCTCAATGTAAGCTTGAGGAACAGAATCTCATCTTTCGATTAGGCACTTTACAGCCTTCCGGACTCAACACTGAGTTCATCAATTTGAAATCATAACCTCTGCCCCCATTTTTTCGGATGGCAGCAGTTGATGATTCTGCTATTCCCCATTTACATCTCCTCTAGACCCACCCTTTGTTTCTTAACTTGTCCCATTACCATCTCCTTTCGCCTTGCACCATCATCCCTTTTGTCTCTTAATCTCTCCTGCCTTCCACCCTATCACAGACCTTCCCTTTTGTTCTTTCCTCCCCTCCCCCCTTTCCCTGCCTCTGTACTTGCTTAGAACCTGTTACATCTCTAACCTTTTCCAGTTCTGATGAAAAGTCATCGACCTGAAATGTTAACTCCGTTTCTCTCTCTACAGTTGCTGCCTGACCTGCTGAGTATTTCCAGCATTTTCTGTTTTTAGAATATATATAGTATACAAATCAGTCCAGGTTGCTGTCATGCACCACTTTGTACACAGCTGAAAGGGTGGCGAAACTGGTAGAAGGTTATTAATCAGAGAATGATGGGTGCTATGGAACCGACTGGGAAGGTGGGGGTGGGGGGGGTTGGAGAAGGAATACATTTACAGAAGGGGGAGGCAAATAAAGGAACTATATTCTTTATATTCTTCCTGCAGTCTGACCCCATTCTCAGCCTGATACAGCAGGTTATTATGTCACTACTCCATGTCAGATGGAGACAAGGTGAGGAATACAGAACTAGCAGGAATAGGGAATCTACTTGCTAATTATAACATTTGTTCAATAGAATAATGTACTGGGGGCATGTTAAATTTACATTTTTAAAAGAAAAGGAAGGGATGTGGGTCCCTGTTATATAATTAAAAAAAAATTCATTCATGGGATGTGGGCGTCGCTGGCGAGGCCGGCATTTATTGCCCATCCCTAATTGCCCTTGAGAAGGTGGTGGTGAGCCACCTTCTTGAACCGCTGCAGTCCGTGTGGTGATGGTACTCCCACGGTGCTGTTAGGGAGGGAGTTCCAGGATTTTGACCCAGTGACGATGAAGGATCGGCGATATATTTCCAAGTCAGGATGGTGTGTGACTTGGAGGGGAACTTGGAGGTGGTGGTGTTTCCATGCGCTTGCTGCCCTTGTCCTTCTAGGTGGTAGAGGTCGCGGGTTTGAGAGGTGCTGCTGAAGGAGCCTTGGCGAGTTGCTGCAGTGCATCTTGTAGATGATACACACTGCAGCCCCGATATGCCAGTGGTGGAGGGAGTGAATGTTTAAGGTGGTGGATGGGGTGCCAGTCAAGCGGGCTGCTTTGTCCTAGATGGTGTCGAGCTTCTTGAGTGTTGTTGGAGCTGCACTCATCCAGGCAAGTGGAGAGTATTCCATCACACTCCTTACTTGTGCCTTGTAGATGGTGGAAAAGATTTGGGGAGTCAGGAGGTGAGACACTCGCTGTAGAATACCCAGCCTCTGACCTGCTCTTGTTGCCACAGTATTTATGTGGCTGGTCCAATTAAGTTTCTGGTCAATGGTGACCACCCAGGTTGTTGATGGTGGGGGATTCGGCGATGGTAATGCCGTTGAATGTCAAGGGGAGGTGGTTAGACTCTTGCTTGTTGGAGATAGTCATTGCTTGGCACTTGTGTGGCGTGAATGTTACCTGCCACTTATCAGCCCAAGCCTGAACGTCGTCCAGGTCTTGTTGCATGCGGGCATGGACTGCTTCATTATCTGAGGAGTTGCAAATGGCACTGAACACTGTGCAGTCATCAGCGAACATCCCCATTTTTGACCTTATGATGGAGGGAAGGTCATTGATGAAGCAGCTGAAGATGGTTGGGCCTAGGACACTGCCCTGAGGAACTCCTGCAGCGATGTCCTGGGGCTGTGATGATTGACCTTCAATCACTACAACCATCTTCTTTTGTGCTAGGTATGACTCCAGCCAGTGGAGAGTTTTCCCCTCGATTCCCATTGACTTCAGTTTTACTGGGGCTCCTTGATGCCACACTCGGTCAAAGGCTGCCTTGATGTCAAGGGCAGTCACTCTCACCTCACCTCTGGAATTCAGCTCCTTTGTCCATGTTTGGACCAAGTCTGTAATGAGGTCGGGAGCCGAGTGGTCTTGGTGGAACCCAAACTGGGCATCAGTGAGCAGGTTATTGGTGAGTAAGTGCCGCTTGATAGCAGTGTTGACGACACCTTCCATCACTTTGCTGATGATTGAGAGTAGACTGATGTGGCGGTAATTGGCCGGATTGGATTTGTCCTGCTTTTTGTGGACAGGACATACCTGGGCAGTTTTCCACATTGTCGGAGAGATGCCAGTGTTGTAGCTGTACTGGAACAGCTTGGCTAGAGGCGCGGCTAGTTCTGGAGCACAAGTCTTCAGCACGACAGCCGGGATGTTGTCGGGGCCCATAGACTTTACTGTATCCAGTGCCCTCAGCCGTTTCTTGATATCGCGTGGAGTGAATCGAATTGGCTGAAGACTGGCTGCTATGATGGTGGGGACCTCAAGACGAGGCCGATATGGATCATCCACTCAGCACTTCTGGCTGAAGATGGTTGCAAACGCTTCAGCCTTGTCTTTTGCACTCACGTGCTGGGCTCCACCATCATTGAGGATGGGGATATTCATGGAGCCTCCTCCTCCCGTTAGTTGTTTAATGGTCCACCACCATTCACGACTGGATGTGGCAGGACTGCAGAGCTTTGATCTGATCCATTGATTGGGGAAATCGCTTAGCCCTGTCTAAAGCATGCTGCTTCCGCTTTTTAGCATGCATGTAGTCCTGTGTTGCAGCTTCCCCAGGTTAGCAACTTATTTTTAGGTACGCCTGGTGCTGCTCCTGGCATGCTTTTCTACACTCCTTATTAAACCAGGGTTGGTCACCTGGCTTGATGGTAATGGTAGAGTGAGGGATATGCCGGGCCATGAGGTTACAGATTGCGGTGGAATACAATTCTGCTGCTGCTGATGGCCCACAACATCTCATGGATGCCCAGTTTTGAGCTGCTAGATCTGTTCTGAATCTATCCCATTTAGCACGGTGGTAGTGCCACACAACACGATGGAGGGTGTCCTCAGTGAGAAGACGGGACTTCGACTCCACAATGACTGTGCGGTGGTCACTGCTACCAATACTGTCATGGACAGATGCATCTGCGACAGGCAGATTGGTGAGGACGAGGTCAATTAGGTTTTTCCCTCATGTTGGTTCTCTCACCACCTGTCACAGGCCCAGACTGGCAGCTATGTCCTTCAGGACTCGGCCAGCTCGGTCAGTAGTGGTGCTACCGAGCCACTCTTGGTGATGGACGTTGAAGTCCCCCACCCAGAGTACATTCTGTGCCCTTGTTACTCTCAGTGCTTCTTCCAAGTGGTGTTCAACATGGAGGAGTACTGATTCATCAGCTGAGGGAGGGCGGTAGGTGGTAATCAGCAGGAGGTTTCCTTGCCCATGCTTGACCTGAAGCCATGAGACTTCATGGGGTCTGGAGTCAATATTGAGGACTTCCAGGGCCACTCCTTCCCGACTGTATACTACTGTGCCGCCACCCCTGGTGGGTCTGTGCTGCCGGTGGGACAGGACATACCCAGGGATGGTGATGCAGGAGTTTGGGACATTGGCTGAAAGGTATGATTGTGAGTATGACTATGTCAGGCTGTTGCTTGACTAGTCTGTGGGACAGATCTCCAAATTTTGGCACAACTCCCCAGATGTTGGTGAGGAGGACTTTGCAGGGTCGACTGGGCTGGGTGTGCCGTTGTCGTGTCTGTAGCCGGTGCCGAGGTCGATGCCAGGTGGTCTGTCCGGTTTTATTCCTATTATTGTGTTTTGTAGCGGTTTGTTACAACTAAGTGGTTTGCTAGGCCATTTCAGAGGGCAGTTACGAGTTAACCACATTGCTGTGGGTCTGGAGTCACATTTTGGCCAGATCAGGTAAGGACGGCAGATTTCCTTCCCTAAATTATCGGATTGTCGTAAAAACCCATCTGGTTCACTAATGTCCTTTACAAGTTACAAATTACAAGTTATGCAAACAACAGTAGAATAAAAGCTGCAAACTAATGAAAACCCTGAAGTCTTGTTAAACTCCACAACTAATCTAATAGAGTGGATTTAACAAAAAAATGTAGCATGTTTTCACAAATCGTTATTAATATCAGTTGATATCAAATGTTATATTTACTCAGCATACTGTTTTACCTATCTAAGGCATTCTTAAAAAGTTGAGGGGGGAAACATCTGTGCATAGGTGGTCAGAAGGAATGAGGGGAACTAAGAGAGGAAGGGAACAGCATTGGATTTGCTGCACAGTTCAATGCATTTGAGAAAATTGTACTGCTCTTCCCCTGCAGTTTGTGGTTTTAAGAACAGACCAGTAGACCAGAATGGGAATGTCATTACTTCAGCTTACGTGCAAGTACAATTTGTCTCAACTATTCTTCAAGTGAAAAATATAGGGCTGGATTTTGATACTGGGGCGGGTTGGGGTCGTGTCATCCGCATTTCGTGTTATCCACCCGACTGCAATTGGATGTGGGAGATTGATGCAATTTTCACCTAATTGGGCAATTGAGTTCCAGCATGTGGGAACCCATGAACCAATTAGTGTTTTCAGTCTGAAAGTCGCCTCTGATGATGTCATCATTGCTGCTGCATTGCAGGTCAGAGACTGCCTGACCTTTGCTGTGAGAGGACCTGGATGCAAAATGAGCAGCATCAGAGAGAGAGAGAGAGAGAGAGAGAGAGAGAGAATTTTTTTTTTCATCCAGGTCCTCTCACAACAAAGGCCAGGCAGTCTCTGAAGACATTCAATGCAGCAGCATCAGAGGCAACTTTCAGACCTAATACTACTACTACCTTCATCACATCTCCATTGTAATAGTGGACCTGCAGCTGATAGTCAGCTATCCACTTGTGCTCCCGCCAGGTTTCACTGGCGTGTTTCACATCAGGCGTACTTCACGTGGGAAAAGGGTTAAACTAGCTAAAACGTTTCAAAATGGCATTACAGAGCCAATTTAGGGCTTGTTAAGGGCTTTAATGGCCTCTCCCGCCTCTTGGAGGCGGGACGGAGTCGGGAACACCGCGCCCGATTTTGTCAAAATTGCGTGGAGGCGAATGCAGTCGGGATCAGGTCCGCCCGCCACTTTTCGCTATTTTAACCCCCCACACGCCTCCAAACCCGACTCCACGGGTCATTAAAAAGCCAGCCCATAGTCTTCAACTCAAAAGGTGTTTAAAATATTATATAGAGGTTTCTTTGGGGGAAAAAATTATATTTTCGGTTAACCCTACCCAGCTGGAGAACTGCCTGGATCCCACCCTTTTCAATTTTAATAGGGGCTTCTGGTCAAGCGGCTAAGCCTCCCGCCCAATGCCAGGGAGGGGGGCTAATTAACATATGCTAATCGGGGTCCAATTACATCATCGGGCCCCAACAGCCATTCTAACTTCGGCCTGAGCGGGATAGCTGCTGTGGGCTT
The DNA here is from genome assembly GCA_030390025.1 of Squalus acanthias. Taxonomy (NCBI): domain Eukaryota; kingdom Metazoa; phylum Chordata; class Chondrichthyes; order Squaliformes; family Squalidae; genus Squalus; species Squalus acanthias. The sequence continues at coordinate 23,182 of JASTWF010002446.1, forward strand.
TCCCACCAGGTGAATGCCATCATGAAGAGGATCGGGAAGCTGAAGAGGCCCTCCAGTTAAGTTTTTTTTAAACTTTCCTTTGTGGGCCAGGAGGAGCAGAAGGCCCTCGCTTCCCTGGACTCCACCCACCCCGGAACACCCTTCCCACACTTATCTGAATGCTGGCATGCGACCCAATCTTCTGGAGGCCGGCAGCTGCCTCCCACCCACTTCCTGGCTGTTCTGAGGCGGCCGTGGACCGGCGGCATGTTAATGGGGCCCGGTGAATAAAATTGCCGTGGCCTCAAAGTGCCACGGGCGGACAGGAATCTAACTGAAACCAGCGTTTTCCCGCTGGAAAGCTGCAGGCAGTTAAAATGCCCCCCCCCCCCCCCCCCATTGTCAGAAATTTCAACTGGCTGAACAGCTGAATGACACTTGGTATTAGTCCTCGAGAACCAGCCTACATCTTATTGTTCACTATTTAATTAGACTGAATAATTGCCTACCTGTTTTCCACATACAGGCTGTCCTGGGAACAAGGGGACTGCAAAGAAAAATGGAACATTTCAATACATAACTAGCTGCATACTCTTTCATTCCAGCTGAATTCTCCAGAAAATAGTTCAGTAGCATTTTGTAGACCAATGTTTGGTTACTAATTTTTCAAACCTTTCTCAGGAGAACACAATCTGTTACCTCTACCAGTCTAGCACTGGACTTCAATCCATAAACCACACCGGTTCAAAATCCTGTCTAGGCTAAATGGCCTTTTTCGGATCATTTTATGGTAAAACATACCTCATCTGCCAACAGTCTGGACAAATGGACTGGACCATTGAAGCATACCAGTGTGACTGACAGTAACTGTTTATGAGGTACCCAGTCCAGAAAAACCTGCCCTCCCATATGAAGGAGGAAGCAAGACAGTGGTCATCGGAAAGGGAAAGGATAGAAAAATATCATAGAAGATTAACCACAAGGGCCCTTTTTGTGTTTAAACAAACATGAGGAAAAATTTGTTTTTTTTGCCTATTTGTCTTTACATTTGAACTGATTTGTTTAATCAGATGATGCTCATGGCTTCATAAAGGATACTGGTTTGTAAGGTTACTATATTCAACAGAGTGCGATGCTAAATTGGCATACATAGCTGATTGTGAAGCACCCAGGTTAATGACCATCTTTGTTGATATTTATTGAGCCCTCTCACATAGTTGGGCTCAATAACTTATCAAAGTAAGTATCCATCATGATGTCATCAGCTCTCATTTTAAGCAAAAATACTTGAGTACTGTGTGCAGTTTTGGTCGCCTTATCTGAGGAAGGATGTTCTTGCCATGGAGGGAGTTCAGTGAAGATTCACAAGGCTGATACCTGGGATGGCAGGAATGACATATGAGGAGAGATTGGGTCGATTGGGCTTATACTCGCTGGAGTATAGAAGAATGAGAGGGGATCTCATCGAAACATATAAAATTCTGACAGGTCTGGACAAACTAGATGCAGGAAGAATGTTCCCGATGGTCGGAGAGTCCAGAACCAGGGGTCATAATCTAAGGATAAGGGGTAAGCCATTTAGGACAGAAATGAGGAAGAATTTCTTCACCCAGAGAGTGGTGAACCTGTGGAATTCTCTACCACAGAAGGTAGTTGAGGCCAAGTCATTAAATATATTCAAGAATGAGTTAGATATATTTCTTAAGGCTAAAGGTATCAAGGGATATGGGGAGAAGGCAGGGACAGGGTACTGAGTTTGGATGATCAGCCATGATCTCATCGAATGGCGGAGCAGGCTCGAGGGGCCGAATGCCTACTCCTGCTCCTATCTTCTATGTATCTATCAATTGATTAAAGGGATCTTAAAAATCATAACTTTTTGCAACTGATTTTCAAAAGGAGTGGCAATGGCAAGACTCAAGTAATAAATATTGCAATAAAACAAATAGCTGAATTAAACAAAAATGCTACCTCAATCAACAGGGTAAATTTTGCACGGCTCTGCTCCTGACGTGGTGCCTCACTCAGTAGGTGCGGGGATCAGAGAATTGGGATCGGAGGTCGGTGTGGCTGACTCACGGTGCTCCCAATTTTCCAGTCATTAAAATGAATGCCTAGAAAATCAGGCTTGCTGAGCGTTGGGTGCACTGACCTCTGCATCGTTCCTCTGTGTTGGGAGCCTTGCCTCGCAAAATTTACTCTGACACCGTCAAATGCCAAAAGAGGCAGATCAAAATATATTTCAATTTAACTGTGCTTCTTTTAATAAATTCATGGTGTCACTCTTAAACAGGAACAAAAAGATTTCAAATTTGAATCTGGTTATACATGGTGATGTCTGCAACTTGCTTAGAATATATACACACATTCCAGAATTACACTACAGAAATGCTTTTCCGCACACAGTGATAACAGAATGCAGCCATAAAAAGGGAGGAATAATGGGGATAGAGGGAGAAACAAGAAAAATTGCAGCGGGAACATGTTTAAGCTCATCTCTAATGTATAAGATAAGGAACGAACTAATGCAGCAATTTAATTGCAATAAAGAAACTAAGATTCACATCACAAGAGTTATTTTCCTATGTATTCAGTTGTTCCACTTTAATTGCAATGTTGCACATTTGTACAGATTATCAGTGAAACACAATTTAGTGCTTGGGGTTAGGTACAATGATTAATTTTAAATGTTTGAAAGGTACATGGCCAGAACTTCCCGATAGCTCAATCAGTAAAGGCAGTGAATAGCTAAACCGTACAGGCCAGAAGGTCCGAGATTTGATTTCTGGTCTGTGTTCAGTCAGCTGTAGTGACAGAATGTGACGTTAGAACTAGCCTCAGTGTCCTTGAACAAGGGAGAGAAAATCAGCCAGGGTTCCTGCTCCTGGTCACTATTTAGTGACCCCTGCTATAAAGCGCCTGTGTGGATGTCGGTGGAGGACAAAGTCGAACTTGGATATGGTGATGTTCCCCATGGTCCAGTGACCTGCCAACACCCATTGTCTAGGCTCACATGATGAATTGCCACTTAAGCGAGGCACTCGAGGGTTCCCAATGCCCTGGAACTTTACCCCAGCAGAAGTCAGTGCAATAAGATGAGGAGGAAGCAAATTGCAAAAATCCAACACGTTTAAAAGATAGTTACGATGGATATTTAAACCCCAAATAATGAACCTTCCTTTTTAGCTGCCAAATAATCTATAGGGATGAGAAAAGAAAAACTGAATGCTGGAAAAGCAGAAAACACAGCAAGATTGTGAGCATCTGAAAATAGGAAAGGCTGGCAAAAGGTTTAGGGTTGAGATTCTTTGTGAGAATGAAAGGTTCCAGCCTTAGACATTAACCTGTCTTTTCTCTTTTCACATACTGACAGGTCTGCTGTGCATGCCCAGCCTTTTCCATCTTTATTTTAAATATATATCCTTTAGTACTCAGTTTCAAGACTAACTTTGGTATGCAAACCTGTAGAATTGGCAATAAAATACATAAAGGAATATAGGATTAAACTGAAAGATGTATAGAAAATGTAATACAAATAAGTACCAATTTTCTTACTTATAACAGTAGAAAATTAGTTTTGATTTTTCAATAGAAACTCTGTCTAATTCCCTCATTCAAAGTGCTGCATGGGTTTATGATTGATTGCAAATTAATTTCCTTGTTTTAACTTATTTTCCTTCTGCTTAATATTGCTAATGGTTCCTTGCATTGAAATATATTAGCTGATGACAGATAAAAATGGCCGTTAAAATTATTGAAAGCATTCTTATGTGACAATTTTTTTTTTAGCGAAGGTACATACAAATCACTTTTTTTTAGTCCACATTAAAATCTCGTTGAAT
>JASTWF010002447.1:0-26948 GCA_030390025.1 Squalus acanthias
GGGGGTCACCATTGACCAGAACATAACATAAGAACATAAGAAATAGGAGCAGGAGTAGGCCAATCGGCCCCTCGAGCCTGCTCCGCCATTCAATAAGATCATGGCTGATCTGATCCTAACCGCCAATCTACTATCTATCACAGAACCATCTCCTGCATCTAACAGAATTGCACACACGAAATAGGAGCAGAATCAGGCTACACAGTCCCTGGGCCCGCTCCACTACCCACAGGGCCATGACCGATCCGAACCTAGACTCATGTCCAAATTCCTGCCCGCTCCCCGTAACCCTTAATGCCCTTTACTTCTAGGAAACTGTCTATTTCTGTTTTAAATTTAATTAATGTTGTAGCTTCTACAGCTTTTTGTGGCAGCATATTCCATGGACCTACCACCCTCTGAGTGAAGTAGTTCCTCCTCATCTCAGTTTTGAAAGAGCAGCCCCTTATTCTAAGACTATGTCCCCTAGTTCTCGTCTCACCCGTCATCGGGAACATCCTCCCCGCATCCACCCGATCCAACCCCTTCACAATCTTATATGTTTCAATAAGATCGCCTCTCATTCTTCTGAACTCCAATGAGTAGAGTCCCAATCTACCCAACCTCTCCTCATATGACCACCCCCTCATCCCCGGGATTAACCGAGTGAACCTTTTTTGCACTGCCTCGAGAGCAAGGATGTCTTTCCTTAAGTAAGGACACCAAAACTGTATGCAGTATTCCAGGTGCGGTCTCACCAATACCTTGTACAACTGAAGCAATACCTCCCTATTTTTATATTCTATCCCCCTAGCAATGAAAGCCAACATTCCATTTGCCTTCTTAATCACTTGCTGCACCTGCATACTAACCTTTTGAGTTTCGTGCACCAGGACCCCCAGATCCCTTTGCACTTCAGTACTCTCCAGGTCAGAGGCTGGGTATTCTGTGGCGAGTGTCTCACCTCCTGACTCCCCAAAGCCTTTCCACCATCTTCAAGGCACAAGTCAGGAGTGCGATGGAATACTCTCCACTTGCCTGGATGAGTGCAGCTCCAACAGCACACAAGAAGCTCGACACCATCCAGGACAAAGCAGCCCGCTTGATTGGCACCCCATCCACCACCTTAAACATTCACTCGCTCCACCACCGGCGTACCGTGGCTGCAGTGTGTACCATCTACAAGATGCACTGCAGCAACTCGCCAAGGCTTCTTCAGCAGCACCTCCCAAACCCGCGACCTCTTCCACCTAGAAGGACAAGGGCAGCAGGTGCATGGGAACACCACCACCTCCAAGTTCCCCTCCAAGTCACGCACCATCCTGACTTGAAATTATATCGCCGATCCTTCATCATCGCTGGGTCAAAATCCTGGAACTCCCTCCCTAACAGCACTGTGGGAGTACCTTCACCACCTGGACTGCAGCGGTTCAAGAAGGCGGCTCACCACCACCTTCTCAAGGTCAATTAGGGATGGGCAATAAATGCTGGCCTTACCAGTGACACCCACATCCCATGAACGAATAATAAAGAAAAACATTGATGGCCGTGCCTTCAGTTGCCTGGGCCCTAAGCTCTGGAATTCCCTCCCTAAACCTCTCCGCCTCTCTCTCTCCTCCTTTAAGACGCACCTTAAAACCGATCTCTTTGACCAAGCTTTTGGTCACCTGTCCGAATATCTCCTTGCCTACAGAAGACTGTGTCTACAAGACAGCAGAGTCCTCCAGGCAATGCAAGGTGTCTTCTTCCCTCGGAGAATTGGATGGGTTGGGCTGGGGAACAAATGGCGGCACTGTGGGAATTTGTCACTCAGCCAGGCCCGAGCATCATTGTGAAGGAGCCACAAGAGTCCGGTGAAGTTACCAAGGCCCCAGCATGGCCCTGGAGGCTCCAGGAATTGAAGGTGAAGTTCCTGGACACTGCTGCCAGCAAAAACCCGGGACAACAATCATAAATAAATCAGAAATAACAACAGAAAACGCTGGAAAAACTCAGCAGGCCAGGCAGCATCCGTGGAGAGAGAAACAGAGTTAACGTTTCAGGTCGAAGACCTTTCGTCAGAACATGGAAAAAAGCAGGAAATGGAATAGATTTTAAAGCAAGTTTAGGGGCTGGGGAAATGGGGGAGGGGATGAAAGAACAAAAGGGAAGGTCAGTGATAGGATAGAAGGCAGGAGAGATTAAGAGACATTGAGAGACATTGAGAGATATTCAAGGCAAGAGGAGGTGGTAATGGGACTGGTTAAGAAACAAAGGATGGCTCTAGATGAAGTGTAAATTGCGCTGACAGAATAAAGGACAGCTGCCATGTGGGAGAGAAGAAAAGACACAAACAAAAAGTGTGGATAAAAAATATATATATATATGTTATAGGGGCCGAGGTTATGATCTGAAATTGTTGAACTCTATCTTGAGTCCAGAGGGCTGTAGAGTGCCTAATCAGAAGATGAGGTGCTGTTCCTCGAGCTTAAATCAGGTTCTGTTCACCTTTTTTGAAGACTTTTGTTCATTAATTACAGAAATATTGGAAAGGGGGGGGAAAAAGGCTGTTTGATGATGCAGGGATTTTAGAGGTGGAAGGTAATGTGATGAAACCGGCAGCAACACGTCCAACCAGTGTTGGCGACACGAGAGTACAGTAACTGGCCAGTTGTGAATCGTACAATGGGGCAACAAAATGGGTCTCGGTGCAACAGGACAGGTCAGATCACTCGTAATTATTAATTCATTCTCGGGATGGGGTGTCGCTGGCAAGACTGGCGTTTATTGCCCATCCCCCGAGAAGGTGGTGGTGGGCCTTCTGCTTGAACCGCTGTATGCAGCAGTTTCAATCAAACTGAGTGAGTCGCTCGGCCACTTCAGAGGGCAGTAAGGAGTCAACCACGTTGGTGTGGGACGGGAGTCACATATAGGCCCAGACCGGGTAAGGACGGCAGGTTTCCTTCCCTAAAGGACAGCAGTGAACCACATGGGTTTTTACGACAATCCAACAGCTTCAGGGTCACTTTTATTGACACCAGAATTTTATTTCCACATTTTCTTTGAAGGGACAGTGTAGAGAGAGCTTTACTCTGTATCTAACCCGTGCTGTACCTGCCCTGCGGGTGTTTGAAGGGACAGTGTAGAGGGAGCTTTACTCTGTATCTGACCAGTGCTGTACCTGCCCTGGGTATGTTTGATGCGACAGTGTAGAGGGAGCTTTACTCTGTATCTAATCCGTGCTGTACCTGCCCTGGGTATGTTTGACGGGACAGTGTAGTGGGAGCTTTTTTCTGTATCTAACCCGTGCTGTACTTGCCCTGGGAGAGTTTGACGGGACAGTTTAGAGGGAGCTTTACTCTGTATCTAACCCGTGCTGTACCTGCCCTGGGAGTGTTTGATGGGACAGTGTAAAGGGAGCTTTACTCTGTATCTAACCCGTGCTGTACCTGCACTGAGAGTGTTTGATGGGACAGTGTGGAGGGAGCTTTACTCTGTATCTAACCCGTGCTGCACCTGCCCTGGGAGAGTTTGACGCGACAGTGTAGAGGGAGCTTTACTGTGTATCTAAACCGTGCTGTACCTGCTATGGGACTGATTGATGGGGCAGTGTAGAGGGACCTTTACTCTGTATCTAACACGTGCTGTAGCTGCCCTGGGAGTGTTTGATTGGACAGTGTAGAGGGAGCTTTACTCTGTATCTAACCTGTGCCGTACCTGCCCTGGGAGTGTTGGATGGGACAGTGTAGAGGGAGCTTTACTCTGTATCTAACCCGTGCTGTAACTGCCCTGGGAGCGTTTCATGGGATTGTGTAGAGGGAGCTTTACTGTGTATCTAAAAATTGCTGTACCTGCTATGGGAGTGATTGATGGGGCAGTGTAGAGGGACCTTTACTCTGTATCTAACACGTGCTGTACCTGCCCTGGGAGTGTTTGATGGGACTGTGTAGAGGGAGCTTTACTCTGTATCTAACATGTGCTGTACCTGCCCTGGGAGTGTTTGATGGGACAGTGTAGAGGGAGCTTTACTTTGTAACTAACCCGTGCTGTACATGCCCTGGGAGAGTTTGACGGGACAGTGTAGAGGGAGCATTTCTCTGTATCTAACCCGTGCTGTCTCTGCCCTGGGAGAGTGTGACGGGACAGTGTAGAGGGAGCTTTACTCTGTATCTAACCCGTGCCGTACCTGCCCAGGGAGTGTTTGATGGGACAGTGTAAAGGGAGCTTTACTCTGTATTTAACCCGTGCTGTACCTGCACTGAGAGTGCTTGATGGGACAGTGTAGAGGGTGCTTTACTCTGTATCTAACCCGTGCTGTACCTGCCCTGGGAGTGTTTGATGGGACAGTGTAGAGGCAGCTTTACTCTGTATCTAACTCGTGCTGTACCTGCCCTGCGAGTGTTTGACGGGACAGTGTAGTGGGAGCTTTTTTCTGTATCTAACCAGTGCTGCACTTGCCCTGGGAGAGTTTGACGGGACAGTTTAGAGGGAGCTTTACTCTGTATCTAACCCGTGCTGTACCTGCCCTGGGAGTGTTTGATGGGACAGTGTAAAGGGAGCTTTACTCTGTATCTAACCCGTGCTGTACCTGCCCTGGGAGAGTTTGATGCGACAGTGTAGAGGGAGCTTTACTCTGTATCAAACCCGTGCTGTACCTGCCCTGAGAGTGTTTGATTGGCCAATGTAGAGGGAGCTTTACTCTGTATCTAACCCATGCTGTACCTACCCTTGAAGTGTTTGATGGGACAGTGTAGAGAGGGCTTTACTCTGTATCTAACCCGTGCAGTTCTTGCCCTGGGAGTGTTTGATGGGCCAATGTAGAGGGAGCTTTACTCTGTATCTAACCCGTGCTGTACCTACCCTGGGAGTGTTTGATGGGACAGTGTCGAGGGAGCTTTACTCTGTATCTAACCCGTGCCGTACCTGCCCTGGGAGTGTTTGATGGGACAGTGTAGAGGCAGATTTACTCTGTATCTAACTCCTGCTGTACCTGCCCTGCGAGTGTTTGACGGGACAGTGTAGTGGGAGCTTTTTTCTGTATCTAACACGTGCTGTACTTGGCCTGGGAGAGTTTGACGGGACAGTTTAGAGGGAGCTTTACTCTGTATCTAACCCGTGCTGTACCTGCCCTGGGAGTGTTTGATGGGACAGTGTAAAGGGAGCTTTACTCTGTATCTAACCCGTGCTGTACCTGCACTGAGAGTGTTTGATGGGACAGTGTAGAGGGAGTTTTACTCTGTATCTAACCCGTGCTGTACCTGCCCTGGGAGAGTTTGACGCGACAGTGTAGAGGGAGCTTTACTCTGTATCTAACCCGTGCTGTACCTGCCCTGGGAGTGTTTGATGGGCCAATGTAGAGGGAGCTTTACTCTGTATCTAACCCATGCTGCACCTACCCTTGGAGTGTTTGATGGGACAGTGTAGAGGGAGCTTTACTCTGTATCTAACCCGTGCTGTTCCTGCCCTGGGAGTGTTTGATGGGCCTATGTAGTGAAGCTTTACTCTGTATCTAACCCGTGCTGTACCTACCCTGGGAGTGTTGATGGGACAGTGTAGAGGCAGCTTCACTCTGTATCTAACCCGTGCTGTACCTGCCCTGGGAGCGTTTGATGGGACAGTGTAGAGGGAGCTTTACTGTGTATCAAAACCGTGCTGTACCTGCTATGGGAGTGATTGATGGGGCACTGTAGAGGGACCTTTACTCTGTATCTAACACGTGCTGTACCTGCCCTGGGAGTGTTTGATGGGACAGTGTAGAGGGAGCTTTACTCTGTATCTAACATGCGCTGCACCTGCCATAGGAGTGTTTGATGGGACAGTGTAGAGGGAGCTTTACTTTGTATCTAACCCGTGCTGTACATGCCCTGGGAGAGATTGACGGGACAGTGTAGAGGGAGCTTTACTCTGTATCTAACTCGTGCTGTACCTGCCCTGCGAGTGTTTGTCGGGACAGTGTAAAGGGAGCTTTACTCTGTATCTAACCCGTGCTGTACCTGCACTGAGAGTGTTTGATGGGACAGTGTAGAGGGAGCTTTACTCTGTATCTAACCCGTGCTGTTCCTGCCCTGGGACTGTTTGATGGGCATATATAGAGGGAGATTTACTCTTTATCTAACCCGTGCTGTACCTGCCCTGGGAGTGTTTGATGGGACAGTGTAGAGGGAGCTTCACTCTGTATCTAATCCGTGCTGTACCTGCCCTGGGAGTGTTTGATGTGACAGTGTCGAGGGAGTTTTACTCTGTATCTAACCCGTGCTGTACCTGTCCTGGGAGTGTTTGATGGGACAGTGTAGAGGGATCTTTACTCTGTATCTAACCCGTGCTGTACCTGCCCTGGGAGCGTTTGATGGGACAGTGTAGAGGGAGCTTTACTGTGTATCTAACACGTGCTGTACCTGCCCTGGGAGTGTTTGATGGGACAGTGTAGAGGGAGCTTTACTCTGTATCTAACATGTGCTGTACCTGCCCTGGGAGTGTTTGATGGGACAGTGTAGAGGGAGCTTTACTCTGTATCTATCCTGTGCTGTACCTGCCCTGGGAGTGTTGGATTGGACAGTGTAGAGGGAGTTTTACTCTGTATCTAACCCGTGCTGTACCTGTCCTGGGATTGTTTGATGGTACAGTGTAGAGGGATCTTTACTCTGTATCTAACCCGTGCTGTAACTGCCCTGGGAGCGTTTCATGGGACAGTGTAGAGGGAGCTTTACTGTGTATCTAACCCGTGCTGTACCTGCCCTGGGAGTGTTTGATGGGACAGTGTAGAGGCAGCTTTACTCTGTATGTAACTCGTGCTGTACCTGCCCTGCGAGTGTTTGACGGGACAGTGTAGTGGGAGCTTTTTTCTGTATCTAACCAGTGCTGCACTTGCCCTGGGAGAGTTTGACGGGACAGTTTAGAGGGAGCTTTACTCTGTATCTAACCCGTGCTGTACCTGCCTTGGGATTGTTTGATGGGACAGTGTAAAGGGAGCTTTACTCTGTATCTAACCCGTGCTGTACCTGCCCTGGGAGAGTTTGATGCGACAGTGTAGAGGGAGCTTTACTCTGTATCAAACCCGTGCTGTACCTGCCCTGAGAGTGTTTGATTGGCCAATGTAGAGGGAGCTTTACTCTGTATCTAACCCATGCTGTACCTACCCTTGAAGTGTTTGATGGGACAGTGTAGAGAGGGCTTTACTCTGTATCTAACCCGTGCAGTTCTTGCCCTGGGAGTGTTTGATGGGCCAATGGAGAGGGAGCTTTACTCTGTATCTAACCCGTGCTGTACCTACCCTGGGAGTGTTTGATGGGACAGTGTCGAGGGAGCTTTACTCTGTATCTAACCCGTGCCGTACCTGCCCTGGGAGTGTTTGATGGACAAAATTGAGAGGTCGCACAACACCAGGTTATAGTCCAACAGTTTTATTTGAAATCACAAGCTTTCGGAGCTATCGATTTGCTCCTTCCTCAGGTGAAGTAAATTAGATACAGAATCTCCAAAGCATATATAGGTGGAAAACAAAGCATGTGTACTTTACAATTGCAGACCAATAAATTAAATCATCCTGACTATCTGCCGAGGTGTGATAAAGTTAATTAAGTCAGCCAGGAAGGTACCACATCAAAGACATAGCAAGATACAACTGAGACAATGAGGTGTAGTCGCAGGGGTTCTAACGTGTCAAAAGCTGCCGTCTGTATGTAAAACGAAAAGCTTTAACATTTTTTTACTTTTTTACTGGGAAAATTTTTACTTTTTTTACTGGGAATCACATCTGTGAACAAGCTAACGACGACTCGAGTCCGGATCACGTCATGTATCGTGACATAAACCCAAGATCCCGATTGAGACCGTCTTCATGAGTGCGGAACTTGGCTATCAGTTTCTGCTCGATGATTTTGCGTTGTCGTGTGTTTCTAAGGTTGCCTTGGAGAACGCTTACCCGCAGATCCGAGGCTGAATGTCCTTGACTGCTGAAGTGTTCCCCGACTGGGAGGTAACAATCCTGCCTGGCGATTGTTGCGCGGTGCTCGTTCATACGTTGTCTCAGTGTCTGCATGGTCTCGCCGATGTACCATGCCGCGGTGCATTCTTTCCTGCAACGTATGAGGTAGACAACGTTGGCCGAGTCACATGAGTATGTACCATGTACCTGGTGGGTAGTGTCCTCACGTGTGATGGTGGTATCTGTGTTGATGATCTGGCATGTCTTGCAGAGTTTGCCATGGCAGGGTTGTGTGGTGTCGTGGTCGCTGTTATCCTGAAAGCTGGGTAATTTGCTGCGAACGATGGTACTTCTGAGGTTAGGCGGCTGTTTGAAGGCAAGTAGTGGAGGCGTGGGGATGGCCTTAGCGAGGTGTTTGTCGTCATCGATGACATGTTGAAGGCTGCGAAGAACATGGCGTAGTTTCTCCGCTCCGGGGAAGTACTGGACGACGTAGGGTACCCTGTTGGTTGTGTCCCGTGTTTGCCTTCTGAGGAGGTCTATGCGATTTTTCGCTGTGGCCCGTCGGAACTGTCGATCGATGAGTCGAGCGTCATATCCCGTTCTTACGAGGGCGTTTTTCAGCGTCCGTAGGTGTCCATCGCGTTCCTCCTCGTCTGAGCAGATCCTGTGTATTCGCAGGGCTTGTCCATAGGGGATGGCTTCTTTAACATGGTTAGGGTGGAAGCTGTTGTCCGTGGGCTTGCGGTAGAGTGAAGTGCTGAGGTGTCCGTCTTTGATGGAGATTCGTGTGTCCAGGAATGAGACTGATTCTGAGGAGTAGTCCATGGTGAGTTTGATGGTGGGATGGAACATGTTTATGTTATCGTGTAGTCTTTTCAGTGATCCTTCGCCATGGGTCCAAAGGAAGAAAATGTCGTCGATGTATCTGGTATACAGCGTTGGCTGGAGGTCCTGTGCAGCGAAGAAGTCTTGCTCGAACTTGTGCATGAAGATGTTGGCGTATTGGGGTGCGAATTTGGTCCCCATGGCTGTTCCGTGTGTTTGGGTAAAAAAATGGTTGTCGAAGGTGAAGACATTGTGGTCAAGGATGAAGCGGATGAGTTGTAGGATGGCGTCTGGAGATTGGCTGTTGTTGATGTTGAGTACTGAGGTGTTTGATGGGACAGTGTAGAGGCAGCTTTACTCTGTATCTAACCCGTGCCGTACCTGCCCTGGGAGTGTTTGATGGGACAGTGTAAAGGGAGCTTTACTCTGTATTTAACCCGTGCTGTACCTGCACTGAGAGTGTTTGATGGGACAGTGTAGAGGGAGCTTTACTCTTTATCTAACCCGTGCTGTACCTGCCCTGGGAGTGTTTGATGGGCATATGTAGTGGGAGCTTTACTCTGTATCTAACCCATTCTGTACCTACCCTGGGAGTGTTTGATGGGGCAGTGTAGAGGAAGCTTTACTCTGTATCTAACCCGTGCTGTTCCTGCCCTGGGAGTATTTGATGGGCCAATGTAGAGGGAGCTTTACTCTGTATCTAACCCGTGCTGTACCTGCCCTGGGAGTGTTTGATGGGACAGTGTAGAGGGAGCTTTACTCTGTATCTAATCCGTGCTGTACCTGCCCTGGGAGTGTTTGATGGGACAGTGTAGAGGGAGTTTTACTCTGTATCTAACCCGTGCTGTACCTGTCCTGGGGGTGTTTGATGGGAAAGTGTAGAGGAAGCTTTACTCTGTATCTAACATGTGCTGTACCTGCCCTGGGAGTGTTTGATGGGACAGTGTAGAGGGAACTTTACTCTGTATCTAACCCGTGCTGTACCTGCCCTGGGAGTGTTGGATGGGACAGTGTAGAGGGAGTTTTACTCTGTATCTAACCCATGCTGTACCTGTCCTGGGAGTGTTTGATGGGACAGTGTAGAGGGATCTTTACTCTGTATCTAACCCGTGCTGTAACTGCCCTGGGAGCGTTTCATGGGACAGTGTAGAGGGAGCTTTACTCTGTATCTAAACCATGCTGTACCTGCTATGGGAGTGATTGATGGGGCAGTGTAGAGGGAGCTTTACTCTGTATCTAACATGTGCTGTACCTGCCCTGGGAGTGTTTGATGGGACAGTGTAGAGGGAGCTTTACTTTGTAACTAACCCGTGCTGTACATGCCCTGGGAGAGTTTGACGGGACAGTTTAGAGGGAGCATTTCTCTGTATCTAACCCGTGCTGTCCCTGCCCTGGGAGAGTGTGACGGGACAGTGTAGAGGGAGCTTTACTCTGTATCTAACCCGTGCCGTACCTGCCCAGGGAGTGTTTGATGGGACAGTGTAAAGGGAGCTTTACTCTGTATTTAACCCGTGCTGTACCTGCACTGAGAGTGCTTGATGGGACAGTGTAGAGGGTGCTTTACTCTGTATCTAACCCGTGCTGTACCTGCCCTGGGAGTGTTTGATGGGACAGTGTAGAGGCAGCTTTACTCTGTATCTAACTCGTGCTGTACCTGCCCTGCGAGTGTTTGACGGGACAGTGTAGTGGGAGCTTTTTTCTGTATCTAACCAGTGCTGCACTTGCCCTGGGAGAGTTTGACGGGACAGTTTAGAGGGAGCTTTACTCTGTATCTAACCCGTGCTGTACCTGCCCTGGGAGTGTTTGATGGGACAGTGTAAAGGGAGCTTTACTCTGTATCTAACCCGTGCTGTACCTGCCCTGGGAGAGTTTGATGCGACAGTGTAGAGGGAGCTTTACTCTGTATCAAACCCGTGCTGTACCTGCCCTGAGAGTGTTTGATTGGCCAATGTAGAGGGAGCTTTACTCTGTATCTAACCCATGCTGTACCTACCCTTGAAGTGTTTGATGGGACAGTGTAGAGAGGGCTTTACTCTGTATCTAACCCGTGCAGTTCTTGCCCTGGGAGTGTTTGATGGGCCAATGTAGAGGGAGCTTTACTCTGTATCTAACCCGTGCTGTACCTACCCTGGGAGTGTTTGATGGGACAGTGTCGAGGGAGCTTTACTCTGTATCTAACCCGTGCCGTACCTGCCCTGGGAGTGTTTGATGGGACAGTGTAGAGGCAGATTTACTCTGTATCTAACTCCTGCTGTACCTGCCCTGCGAGTGTTTGACGGGACAGTGTAGTGGGAGCTTTTTTCTGTATCTAACACGTGCTGTACTTGGCCTGGGAGAGTTTGACGGGACAGTTTAGAGGGAGCTTTACTCTGTATCTAACCCCGTGCTGTACCTGCCCTGGGAGTGTTTGATGGGACAGTGTAAAGGGAGCTTTACTCTGTATCTAACCCGTGCTGTACCTGCACTGAGAGTGTTTGATGGGACAGTGTAGAGGGAGTTTTACTCTGTATCTAACCCGTGCTGTACCTGCCCTGGGAGAGTTTGACGCGACAGTGTAGAGGGAGCTTTACTCTGTATCTAACCCGTGCTGTACCTGCCCTGGGAGTGTTTGATGGGCCAATGTAGAGGGAGCTTTACTCTGTATCTAACCCATGCTGCACCTACCCTTGGAGTGTTTGATGGGACAGTGTAGAGGGAGCTTTACTCTGTATCTAACCCGTGCTGTTCCTGCCCTGGGAGTGTTTGATGGGCCTATGTAGTGAAGCTTTACTCTGTATCTAACCCGTGCTGTACCTACCCTGGGAGTGTTGATGGGACAGTGTAGAGGCAGCTTCACTCTGTATCTAACCCGTGCTGTACCTGCCCTGGGAGCGTTTGATGGGACAGTGTAGAGGGAGCTTTACTCTGTATCTAACCCGTGCTGTACCTGCCCTGGGAGCGTTTGATGGGACAGTGTAGAGGGAGCTTTACTGTGTATCAAAACCGTGCTGTACCTGCTATGGGAGTGATTGATGGGGCACTGTAGAGGGACCTTTACTCTGTATCTAACACGTGCTGTACCTGCCCTGGGAGTGTTTGATGGGACAGTGTAGAGGGAGCTTTACTCTGTATCTAACATGCGCTGCACCTGCCATGGGAGTGTTTGATGGGACAGTGTAGAGGGAGCTTTACTTTGTATCTAACCCGTGCTGTACATGCCCTGGGAGAGATTGACGGGACAGTGTAGAGGGAGCTTTACTCTGTATCTAACTCGTGCTGTACCTGCCCTGCGAGTGTTTGATGGGACAGTGTAGAGGGAGCTTTACTCTGTATCTAACCCGTGCTGTTCCTGCCCTGGGACTGTTTGATGGGCATATATAGAGGGAGATTTACTCTTTATCTAACCCGTGCTGTACCTGCCCTGGGAGTGTTTGATGGGACAGTGTAGAGGGAGCTTCATTCTGTATCTAATCCGTGCTGTACCTGCCCTGGGAGTGTTTGATGTGACAGTGTCGAGGGAGTTTTACTCTGTATCTAACCCGTGCTGTACCTGTCCTGGGAGTGTTTGATGGGACAGTGTAGAGGGATCTTTACTCTGTATCTAACCCGTGCTGTACCTGCCCTGGGAGCGTTTGATGGGACAGTGTAGAGGGAGCTTTACTGTGTATCTAACACGTGCTGTACCTGCCCTGGGAGTGTTTGATGGGACAGTGTAGAGGGAGCTTTACTCTGTATCTAACATGTGCTGTACCTGCCCTGGGAGTGTTTGATGGGACAGTGTAGAGGGAGCTTTACTCTGTATCTATCCTGTGCTGTACCTGCCCTGGGAGTGTTGGATTGGACAGTGTAGAGGGAGTTTTACTCTGTATCTAACCCGTGCTGTACCTGTCCTGGGATTGTTTGATGGTACAGTGTAAAGGGATCTTTACTCTGTATCTAACCCGTGCTGTAACTGCCCTGGGAGCGTTTCATGGGACAGTGTAGAGGGAGCTTTACTGTGTATCTAACCCGTGCTGTACCTGCCCTGGGAGTGTTTGATGGGACAGTGTAGAGGCAGCTTTACTCTGTATGTAACTCGTGCTGTACCTGCCCTGCGAGTGTTTGACGGGACAGTGTAGTGGGAGCTTTTTTCTGTATCTAACCAGTGCTGCACTTGCCCTGGGAGAGTTTGACGGGACAGTTTAGAGGAGCTTTACTCTGTATCTAACCCGTGCTGTACCTGCCTTGGGATTGTTTGATGGGACAGTGTAAAGGGAGCTTTACTCTGTATCTAACCCGTGCTGTACCTGCCCTGGGAGAGTTTGATGCGACAGTGTAGAGGGAGCTTTACTCTGTATCAAACCCGTGCTGTACCTGCCCTGAGAGTGTTTGATTGGCCAATGTAGAGGGAGCTTTACTCTGTATCTAACCCATGCTGTACCTACCCTTGAAGTGTTTGATGGGACAGTGTAGAGAGGGCTTTACTCTGTATCTAACCCGTGCAGTTCTTGCCCTGGGAGTGTTTGATGGGCCAATGGAGAGGGAGCTTTACTCTGTATCTAACCCGTGCTGTACCTACCCTGGGAGTGTTTGATGGGACAGTGTCGAGGGAGCTTTACTCTGTATCTAACCCGTGCCGTACCTGCCCTGGGAGTGTTTGATGGACAAAATTGAGAGGTCGCACAACACCAGGTTATAGTCCAACAGTTTTATTTGAAATCACAAGCTTTCGGAGCTATCGATTTGCTCCTTCCTCAGGTGAAGTAAATTAGATACAGAATCTCCAAAGCATATATAGGTGGAAAACAAAGCATGTGTACTTTACAATTGCAGACCAATAAATTAAATCATCCTGACTATCTGCCGAGGTGTGATAAAGTTAATTAAGTCAGCCAGGAAGGTACCACATCAAAGACATAGCAAGATACAACTGAGACAATGAGGTGTAGTCGCAGGGGTTCTAACGTGTCAAAAGCTGCCGTCTGTATGTAAAACGAAAAGCTTTAACATTTTTTTACTTTTTTACTGGGAAAATTTTTACTTTTTTTACTGGGAATCACATCTGTGAACAAGCTAACGACGACTCGAGTCCGGATCACGTCATGTATCGTGACATAAACCCAAGATCCCGATTGAGACCGTCTTCATGAGTGCGGAACTTGGCTATCAGTTTCTGCTCGATGATTTTGCGTTGTCGTGTGTTTCTAAGGTTGCCTTGGAGAACGCTTACCCGCAGATCCGAGGCTGAATGTCCTTGACTGCTGAAGTGTTCCCCGACTGGGAGGTAACAATCCTGCCTGGCGATTGTTGCGCGGTGCTCGTTCATACGTTGTCTCAGTGTCTGCATGGTCTCGCCGATGTACCATGCCGCGGTGCATTCTTTCCTGCAACGTATGAGGTAGACAACGTTGGCCGAGTCACATGAGTATGTACCATGTACCTGGTGGGTAGTGTCCTCACGTGTGATGGTGGTATCTGTGTTGATGATCTGGCATGTCTTGCAGAGTTTGCCATGGCAGGGTTGTGTGGTGTCGTGGTCGCTGTTATCCTGAAAGCTGGGTAATTTGCTGCGAACGATGGTACTTCTGAGGTTAGGCGGCTGTTTGAAGGCAAGTAGTGGAGGCGTGGGGATGGCCTTAGCGAGGTGTTTGTCGTCATCGATGACATGTTGAAGGCTGCGAAGAACATGGCGTAGTTTCTCCGCTCCGGGGAAGTACTGGACGACGTAGGGTACCCTGTTGGTTGTGTCCCGTGTTTGCCTTCTGAGGAGGTCTATGCGATTTTTCGCTGTGGCCCGTCGGAACTGTCGATCGATGAGTCGAGCGTCATATCCCGTTCTTACGAGGGCGTTTTTCAGCGTCCGTAGGTGTCCATCGCGTTCCTCCTCGTCTGAGCAGATCCTGTGTATTCGCAGGGCTTGTCCATAGGGGATGGCTTCTTTAACATGGTTAGGGTGGAAGCTGTTGTCCGTGGGCTTGCGGTAGAGTGAAGTGCTGAGGTGTCCGTCTTTGATGGAGATTCGTGTGTCCAGGAATGAGACTGATTCTGAGGAGTAGTCCATGGTGAGTTTGATGGTGGGATGGAACATGTTTATGTTATCGTGTAGTCTTTTCAGTGATCCTTCGCCATGGGTCCAAAGGAAGAAAATGTCGTCGATGTATCTGGTATACAGCGTTGGCTGGAGGTCCTGTGCAGCGAAGAAGTCTTGCTCGAACTTGTGCATGAAGATGTTGGCGTATTGGGGTGCGAATTTGGTCCCCATGGCTGTTCCGTGTGTTTGGGTAAAAAAATGGTTGTCGAAGGTGAAGACATTGTGGTCAAGGATGAAGCGGATGAGTTGTAGGATGGCGTCTGGAGATTGGCTGTTGTTGATGTTGAGTACTGAGGTGTTTGATGGGACAGTGTAGAGGCAGCTTTACTCTGTATCTAACCCGTGCCGTACCTGCCCTGGGAGTGTTTGATGGGACAGTGTAAAGGGAGCTTTACTCTGTATTTAACCCGTGCTGTACCTGCACTGAGAGTGTTTGATGGGACAGTGTAGAGGGAGCTTTACTCTTTATCTAACCCGTGCTGTACCTGCCCTGGGAGTGTTTGATGGGCATATGTAGTGGGAGCTTTACTCTGTATCTAACCCATTCTGTACCTACCCTGGGAGTGTTTGATGGGGCAGTGTAGAGGAAGCTTTACTCTGTATCTAACCCGTGCTGTTCCTGCCCTGGGAGTATTTGATGGGCCAATGTAGAGGGAGCTTTACTCTGTATCTAACCCGTGCTGTACCTGCCCTGGGAGTGTTTGATGGGACAGTGTAGAGGGAGCTTTACTCTGTATCTAATCCGTGCTGTACCTGCCCTGGGAGTGTTTGATGGGACAGTGTAGAGGGAGTTTTACTCTGTATCTAACCCGTGCTGTACCTGTCCTGGGGGTGTTTGATGGGAAAGTGTAGAGGAAGCTTTACTCTGTATCTAACATGTGCTGTACCTGCCCTGGGAGTGTTTGATGGGACAGTGTAGAGGGAACTTTACTCTGTATCTAACCCGTGCTGTACCTGCCCTGGGAGTGTTGGATGGGACAGTGTAGAGGGAGTTTTACTCTGTATCTAACCCATGCTGTACCTGTCCTGGGAGTGTTTGATGGGACAGTGTAGAGGGATCTTTACTCTGTATCTAACCCGTGCTGTAACTGCCCTGGGAGCGTTTCATGGGACAGTGTAGAGGGAGCTTTACTCTGTATCTAAACCATGCTGTACCTGCTATGGGAGTGATTGATGGGGCAGTGTAGAGGGAGCTTTACTCTGTATCTAACATGTGCTGTACCTGCCCTGGGAGTGTTTGATGGGACAGTGTAGAGGGAGCTTTACTTTGTAACTAACCCGTGCTGTACATGCCCTGGGAGAGTTTGACGGGACAGTTTAGAGGGAGCATTTCTCTGTATCTAACCCGTGCTGTCCCTGCCCTGGGAGAGTGTGACGGGACAGTGTAGAGGGAGCTTTACTCTGTATCTAACCCGTGCCGTACCTGCCCAGGGAGTGTTTGATGGGACAGTGTAAAGGGAGCTTTACTCTGTATTTAACCCGTGCTGTACCTGCACTGAGAGTGCTTGATGGGACAGTGTAGAGGGTGCTTTACTCTGTATCTAACCCGTGCTGTACCTGCCCTGGGAGTGTTTGATGGGACAGTGTAGAGGCAGCTTTACTCTGTATCTAACTCGTGCTGTACCTGCCCTGCGAGTGTTTGACGGGACAGTGTAGTGGGAGCTTTTTTCTGTATCTAACCAGTGCTGCACTTGCCCTGGGAGAGTTTGACGGGACAGTTTAGAGGGAGCTTTACTCTGTATCTAACCCGTGCTGTACCTGCCCTGGGAGTGTTTGATGGGACAGTGTAAAGGGAGCTTTACTCTGTATCTAACCCGTGCTGTACCTGCCCTGGGAGAGTTTGATGCGACAGTGTAGAGGGAGCTTTACTCTGTATCAAACCCGTGCTGTACCTGCCCTGAGAGTGTTTGATTGGCCAATGTAGAGGGAGCTTTACTCTGTATCTAACCCATGCTGTACCTACCCTTGAAGTGTTTGATGGGACAGTGTAGAGAGGGCTTTACTCTGTATCTAACCCGTGCAGTTCTTGCCCTGGGAGTGTTTGATGGGCCAATGTAGAGGGAGCTTTACTCTGTATCTAACCCGTGCTGTACCTACCCTGGGAGTGTTTGATGGGACAGTGTCGAGGGAGCTTTACTCTGTATCTAACCCGTGCCGTACCTGCCCTGGGAGTGTTTGATGGGACAGTGTAGAGGCAGATTTACTCTGTATCTAACTCCTGCTGTACCTGCCCTGCGAGTGTTTGACGGGACAGTGTAGTGGGAGCTTTTTTCTGTATCTAACACGTGCTGTACTTGGCCTGGGAGAGTTTGACGGGACAGTTTAGAGGGAGCTTTACTCTGTATCTAACCCCGTGCTGTACCTGCCCTGGGAGTGTTTGATGGGACAGTGTAAAGGGAGCTTTACTCTGTATCTAACCCGTGCTGTACCTGCACTGAGAGTGTTTGATGGGACAGTGTAGAGGGAGTTTTACTCTGTATCTAACCCGTGCTGTACCTGCCCTGGGAGAGTTTGACGCGACAGTGTAGAGGGAGCTTTACTCTGTATCTAACCCGTGCTGTACCTGCCCTGGGAGTGTTTGATGGGCCAATGTAGAGGGAGCTTTACTCTGTATCTAACCCATGCTGCACCTACCCTTGGAGTGTTTGATGGGACAGTGTAGAGGGAGCTTTACTCTGTATCTAACCCGTGCTGTTCCTGCCCTGGGAGTGTTTGATGGGCCTATGTAGTGAAGCTTTACTCTGTATCTAACCCGTGCTGTACCTACCCTGGGAGTGTTGATGGGACAGTGTAGAGGCAGCTTCACTCTGTATCTAACCCGTGCTGTACCTGCCCTGGGAGCGTTTGATGGGACAGTGTAGAGGGAGCTTTACTCTGTATCTAACCCGTGCTGTACCTGCCCTGGGAGCGTTTGATGGGACAGTGTAGAGGGAGCTTTACTGTGTATCAAAACCGTGCTGTACCTGCTATGGGAGTGATTGATGGGGCACTGTAGAGGGACCTTTACTCTGTATCTAACACGTGCTGTACCTGCCCTGGGAGTGTTTGATGGGACAGTGTAGAGGGAGCTTTACTCTGTATCTAACATGCGCTGCACCTGCCATGGGAGTGTTTGATGGGACAGTGTAGAGGGAGCTTTACTTTGTATCTAACCCGTGCTGTACATGCCCTGGGAGAGATTGACGGGACAGTGTAGAGGGAGCTTTACTCTGTATCTAACTCGTGCTGTACCTGCCCTGCGAGTGTTTGATGGGACAGTGTAGAGGGAGCTTTACTCTGTATCTAACCCGTGCTGTTCCTGCCCTGGGACTGTTTGATGGGCATATATAGAGGGAGATTTACTCTTTATCTAACCCGTGCTGTACCTGCCCTGGGAGTGTTTGATGGGACAGTGTAGAGGGAGCTTCATTCTGTATCTAATCCGTGCTGTACCTGCCCTGGGAGTGTTTGATGTGACAGTGTCGAGGGAGTTTTACTCTGTATCTAACCCGTGCTGTACCTGTCCTGGGAGTGTTTGATGGGACAGTGTAGAGGGATCTTTACTCTGTATCTAACCCGTGCTGTACCTGCCCTGGGAGCGTTTGATGGGACAGTGTAGAGGGAGCTTTACTGTGTATCTAACACGTGCTGTACCTGCCCTGGGAGTGTTTGATGGGACAGTGTAGAGGGAGCTTTACTCTGTATCTAACATGTGCTGTACCTGCCCTGGGAGTGTTTGATGGGACAGTGTAGAGGGAGCTTTACTCTGTATCTATCCTGTGCTGTACCTGCCCTGGGAGTGTTGGATTGGACAGTGTAGAGGGAGTTTTACTCTGTATCTAACCCGTGCTGTACCTGTCCTGGGATTGTTTGATGGTACAGTGTAAAGGGATCTTTACTCTGTATCTAACCCGTGCTGTAACTGCCCTGGGAGCGTTTCATGGGACAGTGTAGAGGGAGCTTTACTGTGTATCTAACCCGTGCTGTACCTGCCCTGGGAGTGTTTGATGGGACAGTGTAGAGGCAGCTTTACTCTGTATGTAACTCGTGCTGTACCTGCCCTGCGAGTGTTTGACGGGACAGTGTAGTGGGAGCTTTTTTCTGTATCTAACCAGTGCTGCACTTGCCCTGGGAGAGTTTGACGGGACAGTTTAGAGGGAGCTTTACTCTGTATCTAACCCGTGCTGTACCTGCCTTGGGATTGTTTGATGGGACAGTGTAAAGGGAGCTTTACTCTGTATCTAACCCGTGCTGTACCTGCCCTGGGAGAGTTTGATGCGACAGTGTAGAGGGAGCTTTACTCTGTATCAAACCCGTGCTGTACCTGCCCTGAGAGTGTTTGATTGGCCAATGTAGAGGGAGCTTTACTCTGTATCTAACCCATGCTGTACCTACCCTTGAAGTGTTTGATGGGACAGTGTAGAGAGGGCTTTACTCTGTATCTAACCCGTGCAGTTCTTGCCCTGGGAGTGTTTGATGGGCCAATGGAGAGGGAGCTTTACTCTGTATCTAACCCGTGCTGTACCTACCCTGGGAGTGTTTGATGGGACAGTGTCGAGGGAGCTTTACTCTGTATCTAACCCGTGCCGTACCTGCCCTGGGAGTGTTTGATGGACAAAATTGAGAGGTCGCACAACACCAGGTTATAGTCCAACAGTTTTATTTGAAATCACAAGCTTTCGGAGCTATCGATTTGCTCCTTCCTCAGGTGAAGTAAATTAGATACAGAATCTCCAAAGCATATATAGGTGGAAAACAAAGCATGTGTACTTTACAATTGCAGACCAATAAATTAAATCATCCTGACTATCTGCCGAGGTGTGATAAAGTTAATTAAGTCAGCCAGGAAGGTACCACATCAAAGACATAGCAAGATACAACTGAGACA
This sequence comes from Squalus acanthias, assembly GCA_030390025.1. Classification (NCBI taxonomy): domain Eukaryota; kingdom Metazoa; phylum Chordata; class Chondrichthyes; order Squaliformes; family Squalidae; genus Squalus; species Squalus acanthias. The sequence continues at coordinate 19,627 of JASTWF010002447.1, forward strand.
ATGAGGTGTAGTCGCAGGGGTTCTAACGTGTCAAAAGCTGCCGTCTGTATGTAAAACGAAAAGCTTTAACATTTTTTTACTTTTTTACTGGGAAAATTTTTACTTTTTTTACTGGGAATCACATCTGTGAACAAGCTAACGACGACTCGAGTCCGGATCACGTCATGTATCGTGACATAAACCCAAGATCCCGATTGAGACCGTCTTCATGAGTGCGGAACTTGGCTATCAGTTTCTGCTCGATGATTTTGCGTTGTCGTGTGTTTCTAAGGTTGCCTTGGAGAACGCTTACCCGCAGATCCGAGGCTGAATGTCCTTGACTGCTGAAGTGTTCCCCGACTGGGAGGTAACAATCCTGCCTGGCGATTGTTGCGCGGTGCTCGTTCATACGTTGTCTCAGTGTCTGCATGGTCTCGCCAATGTACCATGCCGCGGTGCATTCTTTCCTGCAACGTATGAGGTAGACAACGTTGGCCGAGTCACATGAGTATGTACCATGTACCTGGTGGGTAGTGTCCTCACGTGTGATGGTGGTATCTGTGTTGATGATCTGGCATGTCTTGCAGAGTTTGCCATGGCAGGGTTGTGTGGTGTCGTGGTCGCTGTTATCCTGAAAGCTGGGTAATTTGCTGCGAACGATGGTACTTCTGAGGTTAGGCGGCTGTTTGAAGGCAAGTAGTGGAGGCGTGGGGATGGCCTTAGCGAGGTGTTTGTCGTCATCGATGACATGTTGAAGGCTGCGAAGAACATGGCGTAGTTTCTCCGCTCCGGGGAAGTACTGGACGACGTAGGGTACCCTGTTGGTTGTGTCCCGTGTTTGCCTTCTGAGGAGGTCTATGCGATTTTTCGCTGTGGCCCGTCGGAACTGTCGATCGATGAGTCGAGCGTCATATCCCGTTCTTACGAGGGCGTTTTTCAGCGTCCGTAGGTGTCCATCGCGTTCCTCCTCGTCTGAGCAGATCCTGTGTATTCGCAGGGCTTGTCCATAGGGGATGGCTTCTTTAACATGGTTAGGGTGGAAGCTGTTGTCCGTGGGCTTGCGGTAGAGTGAAGTGCTGAGGTGTCCGTCTTTGATGGAGATTCGTGTGTCCAGGAATGAGACTGATTCTGAGGAGTAGTCCATGGTGAGTTTGATGGTGGGATGGAACATGTTTATGTTATCGTGTAGTCTTTTCAGTGATCCTTCGCCATGGGTCCAAAGGAAGAAAATGTCGTCGATGTATCTGGTATACAGCGTTGGCTGGAGGTCCTGTGCAGCGAAGAAGTCTTGCTCGAACTTGTGCATGAAGATGTTGGCGTATTGGGGTGCGAATTTGGTCCCCATGGCTGTTCCGTGTGTTTGGGTAAAAAAATGGTTGTCGAAGGTGAAGACATTGTGGTCAAGGATGAAGCGGATGAGTTGTAGGATGGCGTCTGGAGATTGGCTGTTGTTGATGTTGAGTACTGAGGTGTTTGATGGGACAGTGTAGAGGCAGCTTTACTCTGTATCTAACCCGTGCCGTACCTGCCCTGGGAGTGTTTGATGGGACAGTGTAAAGGGAGCTTTACTCTGTATTTAACCCGTGCTGTACCTGCACTGAGAGTGTTTGATGGGACAGTGTAGAGGGAGCTTTACTCTTTATCTAACCCGTGCTGTACCTGCCCTGGGAGTGTTTGATGGGCATATGTAGTGGGAGCTTTACTCTGTATCTAACCCATTCTGTACCTACCCTGGGAGTGTTTGATGGGGCAGTGTAGAGGAAGCTTTACTCTGTATCTAACCCGTGCTGTTCCTGCCCTGGGAGTATTTGATGGGCCAATGTAGAGGGAGCTTTACTCTGTATCTAACCCGTGCTGTACCTGCCCTGGGAGTGTTTGATGGGACAGTGTAGAGGGAGCTTTACTCTGTATCTAATCCGTGCTGTACCTGCCCTGGGAGTGTTTGATGGGACAGTGTAGAGGGAGTTTTACTCTGTATCTAACCCGTGCTGTACCTGTCCTGGGGGTGTTTGATGGGAAAGTGTAGAGGAAGCTTTACTCTGTATCTAACATGTGCTGTACCTGCCCTGGGAGTGTTTGATGGGACAGTGTAGAGGGAACTTTACTCTGTATCTAACCCGTGCTGTACCTGCCCTGGGAGTGTTGGATGGGACAGTGTAGAGGGAGTTTTACTCTGTATCTAACCCATGCTGTACCTGTCCTGGGAGTGTTTGATGGGACAGTGTAGAGGGATCTTTACTCTGTATCTAACCCGTGCTGTAACTGCCCTGGGAGCGTTTCATGGGACAGTGTAGAGGGAGCTTTACTCTGTATCTAAACCATGCTGTACCTGCTATGGGAGTGATTGATGGGGCAGTGTAGAGGGAGCTTTACTCTGTATCTAACATGTGCTGTACCTGCCCTGGGAGTGTTTGATGGGACAGTGTAGAGGGAGCTTTACTTTGTAACTAACCCGTGCTGTACATGCCCTGGGAGAGTTTGACGGGACAGTTTAGAGGGAGCATTTCTCTGTATCTAACCCGTGCTGTCCCTGCCCTGGGATAGTGTGACGGGACAGTGTAGAGGGAGCTTTACTCTGTATCTAACCCGTGCCGTACCTGCCCTGGGAGTGTTTGATGGGACAGTGTAAAGGGAGCTTTACTCTGTATTTAACCCGTGCTGTACCTGCACTGAGAGTGTTTGATGGGACAGTGTAGAGGGTGCTTTACTCTGTATCTAACCCGTGCTGTACCTGCCCTGGGAGTGTTTGATTGGACAGTGTAGAGGCAGCTTTACTCTGTATCTAACTCGTGCTGTACCTGCCCTGCGCGTGTTTGACGGGACAGTGTAGAGGGAGCTTTTTTCTGTATCTAACCCGTGCTGTACTTGCCCTGGGAGAGTTTGACGGGACAGTTTAGAGGGAGCTTTAGTCTGTATCTAACCCGTGCTGTACCTGCCCTGGGAGTGTTTGATGGGACAGTGTAAAGGGAGCTTTACTCTGTATCTAACCCGTGCTGTACCTGCACTGAGAGTGTTTGATGGGACAGTGTAGAGGGAGCTTTACTCTGTATCTAACCCGTGCTGTACCTGCCCTGGGAGAGTTTGACGCGACAGTGTAGAGGGAGCTTTACTCTGTATCTAACCCGTGCTGTACCTGCTCTGGGAGTGTTTGATGGGCCAATGTAGAGGGAGCTTTACTCTGTATCTAACCCATGCTGTACCTACCCTTGGAGTGTTTGATGGGACAGTGTAGAGGAAGCTTTACTCTGTATCTAACCCGTGCTTTACCTACCCTGGGAGTGTTGATGGGACAGTGTAGAGGCAGCTTCACTCTGTATCTAACCCGTGCTGTACCTGCCCTGGGAGCGTTTGATGGGACAGTGTAGAGGGAGCTTTACTGTGTATCTAAACCGTGCTGTACCTGCTATGGGAGTGATTGATGAAGCACTGTAGAGGGACCTTTACTCTGTATCTAACACGTGCTGTACCTGCCCTGGGAGTGTTTGATGGGACAGTGTCGAGGGAGCTTTACTCTGTATCTAACAGGCGCTGTATCTGCCATGGGATTGTTTTATGGGACTGTGTAGAGGGAGCTTTACTTTGTATCTACCCCGCGCTGTACCTGCCCTGGGAGAGTTTGACGGGACAGTGTAGAGGGACCTTTACTCTGTATCTAACACGTGCTGTACCTGCCCTGGGAGTGTTTGATGGGACAGTGTCGAGGGAGCTTTACTCTGTATCTAACAGGCGCTGTATCTGCCATGGGATTGTTTTATGGGACTGTGTAGAGGGAGCTTTACTTTGTATCTACCCCGCGCTGTACCTGCCCTGCGAGTGTTTGACGGGACAGTGTAGTGGGAGCTTTTTTCTGTATCTAACCCGTGCTGTACTTGCCCTGGGAGAGTTTGACGGGACAGTTTAGAGGGAGCTTTACTCTGTATCTAACCAGTGCTTTACCTGCCCTGGGAGTGTTTGATGGGACAGTGTAAAGGGAGCCTTACTCTGTATCTAACCCGTGCTGTACCTGCACTGAGAGTGTTTGATGGGACAGTGTAGAGGGAGCTTTACTCTGTATCTAACCCGTGCTGTTCCTGCCCTGGGAGTGTTTGATGGGCATATATAGAGGGAGCTTTGCTCTGTATCTAACCCATTCTGTACCTACCCTGGGAGTGTTTGATGGGGCAGTGTAGAGGGAGCTTTACTCTGTATCTAACCCGTGCTGTTCCTGCCCTGGGAGTGTTTGATGGGCCAATGTAGAGGGAGCTTTACTCTGTATCTAACCCGTGCTGTACCTGCCCTGGGAGTGTTTGATGGGACAGTGTAGAGGGAGCTTTACTCTGTGTTTAACCCGTGCTGTACCTGCCCTGGGAGTGTTTGATGAGACAGTGTAGAGGTAGCTTTACTGTGTATCTAACCCATGCTGTACCTGCCCTGGGAGTGTTTGATGGTACAGTGTAGAGGGAGCTTTACTCTGTATCTAAGCAGTGCTGTACCTGCCCTGGGAGTGTTTGATGGGCATATGCAGTGGAAGCTTTACTCTGTATCTAACCCATTCTGTACCTACCCTGGGAGTGTTTGATGGGGCAGTGTAGAGGGAGCTTTACTCTGTATCTAACCCGTGCTGTTCCTGCCCTGGGAGTGTTTGATGGGCCAATGTAGAGGGAGCTTTACTCTGTATCTAACCCGTGCTGTACCTGCCCTGGGAGTGTTTGATGGGACAGTGTAGAGGGAGCTTTACTCTGTATCTAACCCGTGCTGTACCTGCCCTGGGAATGTTTGATGGGACAGTGTAGAGGGAGCTTACTCTGTATCTAACCCGTGCTGTACCTGCCCTGGGAGTGTTTGATGGGCCAGTGTAGAGGGAGCTTTGCTCCGTATCTAACCCGTGCTGTACCTGCCTTGGGAGTGTTTGATGGGACAGTGGAAAGGGAGCTTTACTCTGTATCTAACCTGTGCTGTACCTGCCCTGGGAGTGTTTGATGGGCCAGTGTAGAGGGAGCTTTACTCTGTATCTAACCCGTGGTGTACCTGCCCTGTGAGTGTTTGATGGGACAGTGTAGAGGGAGCTTTACTCTGTATCTCACCCGTGCTGTACCTGCCCTGGGAGTGTTTGATGGGACAGTGTCGAGGGAGCTTTACTCTGTATCTAACAGGCGCTGTACCTGCCATGGGATTGTTTTATGGGACAGTGTAGAGGGAGCTTTACTCTGTATCTAACCCAGGCTGCACATGAGCAGTCCCCATTCCAGTGTTCCATTCCCAGGCAACTTTTTTTGTGCAAAATTCACAAAAGAACAGGCAATTCTGGTCAGATTTATGTAATGATCTTATCTGAGTCCTACACGAGTCAATCGGTGCAGTGACACTATCAGAAGATGCGAGAATGCTGATGCAGTGAACGATCTGTGGGACAGGGTTTCTTTGGCGAGACAAATCTCTTCTAACTGGAGACACCAGGCCAAGGATAAAGCCGAGAGGGAGAGCTCGTCAGTTTAGGAAGATCGATGGGGACAGTAAGCAGCGTGAATGGTCCTGGAGGAGCTCCGGGGTAAGATGCAGCTCTTCACGGGTATGGGGTTACACCCGTGGGCTAAAGAGAATAATGACACCTCCCGGCTGCTGTCTCCCCCAATGGCCAGTTCGTTTCTCACTGGCAATAAGTGGCTGCAGCCAGTTGAGACACTGGAAAGAAATAATTTTTAATTTTAATTTTATAACAAAGTGATGATTACGAACAGGGATAAAGATTCGCCATCACTCAGGAATGTCGTGGGATCTTGCTGTGCACATAATGGCCACCAAATATTCGACATAACAGCAGTCACTGCGCTGCAAAATCTGTTCTTGTGCCTGAAGCACTTTAAATTGTTTCTCACTGATGTGATAAGGTTGTGGGTTTAAGTCCCACTCCACAGATTTGAGCAAAAAAATCCAGCCTGAAACTCCCGGTGCAGTACTGAGGGAGCACCGCACTGTCGGAGGGGCAGTACTGAGGGAGCACCGCACTGTCGGAGGGGCAGTACTGAGGGAGCACCGCACTGTCGGAGGGGCAGTACTGAGGGAGCGCCGCACTGTCGGAGGGGCAGTACTGAGGGAGCGCCGCACTGTCGGAGGGTCAGTACTGAGGGAGCACCGCACTGTCGGAGGGTCAGTACTGAGGGAGTGCTGCACTGTCGGAGGGGCAGTCCTGAGGGAGTGCTGCACTGTCGGAGGGTCAGTACTGAGGGAGCACCGCACTGTCGGAGGGGCAGTACTGAGGGAGCGCTGCACTGTCGGAGGGGCAGTACTGAGGGAGCGCTGCACTGTCGGAGGGTCAGTACTGCGGGAGCGCTGCACTGTCGGATATGCCGTCTTTCAGATGAGATGTTAAACCGAGGCCCTGTCTGCTCTCTCAGGTGGATGTAAAAGATCTCACGCTCACTATTTTGAAGAAGAGCAGGGGAGTTCTCCTCGGTGTCCTGGTCAATATTAATCCCTCAATCAACATCACTAAAACAGATTATCTGGTGATTATCACATTGCTGTTTTTGGGAGCTTGCTGTGCGCAAAATGGATGCCGCGTTTCCCACATTACAACAGTGACTCCACTTCAAAAAGTGCTTCATTGTCTGTAAAGCAATTTCGGATATCCTGCAGTTGTGAAAGGCGCTGTAGAAATACACGTCTTTCTGCAATTTTCTTGCCTTTGTGCTTCACTTGAAAAATCGAGAAACAAATCAGGCTCGAGCTGGTAAAGGTAGGATTCTGCACATCGAATTACTCGCCCCGGCGACGGAGAAGGAAATAAACAGCAGGTCCTTCAGCATCTGTAACGAGAAAGGCCGGAACTGGTGTCCCGAAAGCTGTATTGAGGAATAGGCCCAGAACATTCATCTGGCCTACTCCCTTTAGGTTTGATGACAGACCTGCCGATATTTCCAGCAACTTTCTGCTTTTAATCTCGTAAAAATTGCTGAGATTTTTGGAACAGATGTAAATAAGGTTTGTAAGCAGATATATTTCTGTCCGGCCGTGGATCATTGATGCTCTGTGTGTAATGGGCCTAAGAAGGCACGGCAATAACCTATAATTTGTCTCAGTGAGTGGGTCAAAGGGCTCGATTCCACGCCTATTATACACAGGGCTTCACATTTCTATGGAGATCATCTCTGATACGCACTCCAGACGGCTGAGCCCCTCTCCCCCGGACAAAGCAAATACTCATTTTGTTCTTTAACCTAAGAAAGACCCAATGATGGCTCATGATTCAGGACAGCAGCGTGGCCGATGGGATTGGAGGACGAGATAAACGACGGAGCGATGACTCGGTGTCTCCAAGAGGGAGAGGAGGGGGAGGGGGAGGGGGGGGAGGGGAGGGGGAGGGG
>JASTWF010002448.1:0-10000 GCA_030390025.1 Squalus acanthias
GCTCCCTCAGTACTGCCCCTCCGACAGTGCGGCGCTCCCTCAGTACTGCCCCTCCGACAGTGCGGCGCTCCCTCAGTACTGCCCCTCCGACAGTGCGGCGCTCCTCAGTACTGCCCTCCGACAGTGGCGCGCTCCTCAGTACTGCCCCTTCCGACAGTGCGCGCTCCCTCAGTACTGCCCTCCGACAGTGCGGCGCTCCTCAGTACTGCCCCTCCGACAGTGCGGCGCTCCCTCAGTACTGCCCTCCGACAGTGCAGCGCTCCCTCAGTACTGCCCCTCCGACAGTGGGCGCTCCCTCAGTACTGCCCTCCGACAGTGCGGCGCTCCCTCAGTACTGCCCCTCCGACAGTGCGGCGCTCCTCAGTACTGCCCCTCGACAGTGCAGCGCTCCCTCAGTACTGCCCCTCGACAGTGCGCGCTCCCTCAGTACTGCCCCTCCGACAGTGCGGCTCTCCCTCAGTACTGCCCTCCGACAGTGCGGCGCTCCTCAGTACTGCCCCTCCGACAGTGCGGCGCTCCCTCAGTACTGGCCCTCCGACAGTGCGCGCTCCCTCAGTACTGCCCCTCCGACAGTGCAGCGCTCCTCAGTACTGCCCCTCCGACAGTGCGGCGCTCCCTCAGTACTGCCCCTCGACAGTGCGGCGCCTCTCAGTACTGCCCCTCGACAGTGCGGCGCTCCCTCAGTACTGCCCTCCGACAGTGGGCGCTCCCTCAGTACTGCCCCTCGACAGTGCGGCGCTCCCTCAGTACTGCCCCTCCGACAGTGCGGACTCCCTCAGTACTGCCCCTCCGACAGTGCGGCGCTCCCTCAGTACTGCCCCTCCGACAGTGCGGCGCTCCCTCAGTACTGCCCCTCCGACAGTGCGGCGCTCCCTCAGTACTGCCCTCTGACAGTGCCGCTCCCTCAGTACTGCCCCTCCGACAGTGCAGCGCTCCCTCAGTACTGCCCTCCGACAGTGCGGCACTCCCTCAGTACTGCCCCTCCGACAGTGCGGCGCTCCTCAGTACTGCCCCTCCGACAGTGCGGCGCTCCCTCAGTACTGCCCCTCCGACAGTGCGGCGCTCCCTCAGTACTGCCCCTCCGACAGTGCGGCGCTCCCTCAGTACTGCCCCTCCGACAGTGCGGCGCTCCTCAGTACTGCCCCTCCGACAGTGCAGCGCTCCCTCAGTACTGCCCCTCCGACAGTGCGGCGCTCCCTCAGTACTGCCCTCCGACAGTGCGGCGCTCCTCAGTACTGCCCCTCCGACAGTGCGGCGCTCCCTCAGTACTGCCCCTCCGACAGTGCGGCGCTCCCTCAGTACTGCCCTCCGACAGTGCTGCACTCCCTCAGTACTGCCCTTCCGACAGTGCGGCGCTCCTCTCAGTACTGCCCTCCGACAGTATGCGCCTCCCTCAGTACTGCCCTCGACAGTGCGGCGCTCCTCAGTACTGCCCCTCCGACAGTGGCGGCGCTCCCTCAGTACTGCCCCTCCGACAGTGCGGCGCTCCTCAGTACTGCCCTCCGACAGTGCGGCGCTCCTCAGTACTGCCCCTCCGACAGTGCAGCGCTCCCTCAGTACTGCCCCTCCGACAGTGCAGCGCTCCCTCAGTACTGCCCTCCGACAGTGCGGCGCTCCCTCAGTACTGCCCCTCAGACAGTGCGGCACTCCCTCAGTACTGCCCTCCGACAGTGCAGCGCTCCCTCAGTACTGCCCCTCCGACAGTGCGGCGCTCCCTCAGTACTGCCCTCCGACAGTGCAGCGCTCCTCTCAGTACTGCCCCTCCGACAGTGCAGGCGCTCCCTCAGTACTGCCCCTCCGACAGTGCGGCGCTCCCTCAGTACTGCCCCTCCGACAGTGCGGCACTCCCTCAGTACTGCCCCTCCGACAGTGCGGCGCTCCCTCAGTACTGCCCCTCCGACAGTGGCGGCGCTCCCTCAGTACTGCCTCCGACAGTGGAGCGCTCCCTCAGTACTGCCCCTCCGACAGTGCGCGCTCCCTCAGTACTGCCCCTCCGACAGTGCGGCGCTCCCTCAGTACTGCCCCTCCGACAGTGCTGCGCTCCCTCAGTACTGCCCTCCGACAGTGCGGCGCTCCCTCAGTACTGCCCTCTGACAGTGCGGGCGCTCCCTCAGTACTGCCCTCCGACAGTGCGGCGCTCCCTCAGTACTGCCCCTCCGACAGTGCAGCGCTCCCTCAGTACTGCCCCTCCGACAGTGCAGCGCTCCCTCAGTACTGCCCCTCCGACAGTGCGGCGCTCCCTCAGTACTGCCCCTCCGACAGTGCGCGCGCTCCCTCAGTACTGCCCCTCCGACAGTGTGGCGCTCCCTCAGTACTGCCCCTCCGACAGTGCGGCGCTCCCTCAGTACTGCCCCTCCGACAGTGCGGCGCTCCCTCAGTACTGCCCCTCCGACAGTGCGGCGCTCCCTCAGTACTGCCCTCCGACAGTGCGGCGCTCCCTCAGTACTGCCCTCCGACAGTGCGGCGCTCCCTCAGTACTGCCCCTCCGACAGTGCGGCGCTCCCTCAGTACTGCCCCCTCCGACAGTGCGGCGCTCCCTCAGTACTGCCCTCCGACAGTGCAGCGCTCCCTCAGTACTGCCCCTCCGACAGTGCGGCGCTCCCTCAGTACTGCCCCTCCGACAGTGCGGCGCTCCCTCAGTACTGCCCCTCCGACAGTGCGCGCTCCCTCAGTACTGCCCCTCCGACAGTGCGGCGCTCCCTCAGTACTGCCCCTCCGACAGTGCGGCGCTCCCTCAGTACTGCCCCTCCGACAGTGCGGCGCTCCCTCAGTACTGCCCCTCCGACAGTGCGGCGCTCCCTCAGTACTGCCCCTCCGACAGTGCGGCGCTCCCTCAGTACTGCCCCTCCGACAGTGCGGCGCTCCCTCAGTACTGCCCCTCCGACAGTGCGGCGCTCCCTCAGTACTGCCCCTCCGACAGTGCGGCGCTCCCTCAGTACTGCCCCTCCGACAGTGCGGCGCTCCCTCAGTACTGCCCCTCCGACAGTGCGGCGCTCCCTCAGTACTGCCCCTCCGACAGTGCGGCGCTCCCTCAGTACTGCCCCTCCGACAGTGCGGCGCTCCCTCAGTACTGCCCCTCCGACAGTGCGGCGCTCCCTCAGTACTGCCCCTCCGACAGTGCGGCGCTCCCTCAGTACTGCCCCTCCGACAGTGCGGCGCTCCCTCAGTACTGCCCCTCCGACAGTGCGGCGCTCCCTCAGTACTGCCCCTCCGACAGTGCGGCGCTCCCTCAGTACTGCCCCTCCGACAGTGCGGCGCTCCCTCAGTACTGCCCCTCCGACAGTGCGGCGCTCCCTCAGTACTGCCCCTCCGACAGTGCGGCGCTCCCTCAGTACTGCCCCTCCGACAGTGCGGCGCTCCCTCAGTACTGCCCCTCCGACAGTGCGGCGCTCCCTCAGTACTGCCCCTCCGACAGTGCGGCGCTCCCTCAGTACTGCCCCTCCGACAGTGCGGCGCTCCCTCAGTACTGCCCCTCCGACAGTGCGGCGCTCCCTCAGTACTGCCCCTCCGACAGTGCGGCGCTCCCTCAGTACTGCCCCTCCGACAGTGCGGCGCTCCCTCAGTACTGCCCCTCCGACAGTGCGGCGCTCCCTCAGTACTGCCCCTCCGACAGTGCGGCGCTCCCTCAGTACTGCCCCTCCGACAGTGCGGCGCTCCCTCAGTACTGCCCCTCCGACAGTGCGGCGCTCCCTCAGTACTGCCCCTCCGACAGTGCGGCGCTCCCTCAGTACTGCCCCTCCGACAGTGCGGCGCTCCCTCAGTACTGCCCCTCCGACAGTGCGGCGCTCCCTCAGTACTGCCCCTCCGACAGTGCGGCGCTCCCTCAGTACTGCCCCTCCGACAGTGCGGCGCTCCCTCAGTACTGCCCCTCCGACAGTGCGGCGCTCCCTCAGTACTGCCCCTCCGACAGTGCGGCGCTCCCTCAGTACTGCCCCTCCGACAGTGCGGCGCTCCCTCAGTACTGCCCCTCCGACAGTGCGGCGCTCCCTCAGTACTGCCCCTCCGACAGTGCGGCGCTCCCTCAGTACTGCCCCTCCGACAGTGCGGCGCTCCCTCAGTACTGCCCCTCCGACAGTGCGGCGCTCCCTCAGTACTGCCCCTCCGACAGTGCGGCGCTCCCTCAGTACTGCCCCTCCGACAGTGCGGCGCTCCCTCAGTACTGCCCCTCCGACAGTGCGGCGCTCCCTCAGTACTGCCCCTCCGACAGTGCGGCGCTCCCTCAGTACTGCCCCTCCGACAGTGCGGCGCTCCCTCAGTACTGCCCCTCCGACAGTGCGGCGCTCCCTCAGTACTGCCCCTCCGACAGTGCGGCGCTCCCTCAGTACTGCCCCTCCGACAGTGCGGCGCTCCCTCAGTACTGCCCCTCCGACAGTGCGGCGCTCCCTCAGTACTGCCCCTCCGACAGTGCGGCGCTCCCTCAGTACTGCCCCTCCGACAGTGCGGCGCTCCCTCAGTACTGCCCCTCCGACAGTGCGGCGCTCCCTCAGTACTGCCCCTCCGACAGTGCGGCGCTCCCTCAGTACTGCCCCTCCGACAGTGCGGCGCTCCCTCAGTACTGCCCCTCCGACAGTGCGGCGCTCCCTCAGTACTGCCCCTCCGACAGTGCGGCGCTCCCTCAGTACTGCCCCTCCGACAGTGCGGCGCTCCCTCAGTACTGCCCCTCCGACAGTGCGGCGCTCCCTCAGTACTGCCCCTCCGACAGTGCGGCGCTCCCTCAGTACTGCCCCTCCGACAGTGCGGCGCTCCCTCAGTACTGCCCCTCCGACAGTGCGGCGCTCCCTCAGTACTGCCCCTCCGACAGTGCGGCGCTCCCTCAGTACTGCCCCTCCGACAGTGCGGCGCTCCCTCAGTACTGCCCCTCCGACAGTGCGGCGCTCCCTCAGTACTGCCCCTCCGACAGTGCGGCGCTCCCTCAGTACTGCCCCTCCGACAGTGCGGCGCTCCCTCAGTACTGCCCCTCCGACAGTGCGGCGCTCCCTCAGTACTGCCCCTCCGACAGTGCGGCGCTCCCTCAGTACTGCCCCTCCGACAGTGCGGCGCTCCCTCAGTACTGCCCCTCCGACAGTGCGGCGCTCCCTCAGTACTGCCCCTCCGACAGTGCGGCGCTCCCTCAGTACTGCCCCTCCGACAGTGCGGCGCTCCCTCAGTACTGCCCCTCCGACAGTGCGGCGCTCCCTCAGTACTGCCCCTCCGACAGTGCGGCGTCTCACCTCAGTACTGCCCCTCCGACAGTGCGGCTCTCCCTCAGTACTGCCCCACTCAGACAGTGCGGCACTCCCTCAGTACTGCCCCTCCGACAGTGCGGCGCTCCCTCAGTACTGCCCCTCCGACAGTGCGGCGCTCCCTCAGTACTGCCCCTCCGACAGTGCGGCGCTCCCTCAGTACTGCCCCTCCGACAGTGCGGCTCTCCCTCAGTACTGCCCCTCCGACAGTGCGGCGCTCCCTCAGTACTGCCCCTCCGACAGTGCGGCTCTCCCTCAGTACTGCCCCTCCGACAGTGCGGCGCTCCCTCAGTACCGCCCCTCCGACAGTGCGGCTCTCCCTCAGTACTGCCCCTCCGACAGTGCGGCGCTCCCTCAGTACTGCCCCTCCGACAGTGCGGCTCTCCCTCAGTACTGCCCCTCTGACAGTGCGGCACTCCCTCAGTACTGCCCCTCCGACAGTGCGGCGCTCCCTCAGTACTGCCCCTCCGACAGTGCGGCGCTCCCTCAGTACTGCCCCTCCGACAATGCGGCGCTCCCTCAGTACTGCCCCTCCGACAGTGCGGCTCTCCCTCAGTACCGCCCCTCCGACAGTGCGGCGCTCCCTCAGTACCGCCCCTCCGACAGTGCGGAGCTCCCTCAGTACTGCCCCTCCGACAGTGCGGCGCTCCCTCAGTACTGCCCCTCCGACAGTGCGGCACTCCCTCAGTACTGCCCCTCCGACAGTGCGGCGCTCCCTCAGTACTGCCCCTCCGACAGTGCGGCTCTCCCTCAGTACTGCCCCTCTGACAGTGCGGCACTCCCTCAGTACTGCCCCTCCGACAGTGCGGCGCTCCCTCAGTACTGCCCCTCCGACAGTGCGGCTCTCCCTCAGTACTGCCCCTCTGACAGTGCGGCACTCCCTCAGTACTGCCCCTCCGACAGTGCGGCGCTCCCTCAGTACTGCCCCTCCGACAGTGCGGCTCTCCCTCAGTACTGCCCCTCCGACAGTGCGGCGCTCCCTCAGTACTGCCCCTCCGACAGTGCGGCTCTCCCTCAGTACTGCCCCACTCAGACAGTGCGGCACTCCCTCAGTACTGCCCCTCCGACAGTGCGGCGCTCCCTCAGTACTGCCCCTCCGACAGTGCGGCGCTCCCTCAGTACTGCCCCTCCGACAGTGCGGCGCTCCCTCAGTACTGCCCCTCCGACAGTGCGGCTCTCCCTCAGTACTGCCCCTCCGACAGTGCGGCGCTCCCTCAGTACTGCCCCTCCGACAGTGCGGCTCTCCCTCAGTACTGCCCCTCCGACAGTGCGGCGCTCCCTCAGTACCGCCCCTCCGACAGTGCGGCTCTCCCTCAGTACTGCCCCTCCGACAGTGCGGCGCTCCCTCAGTACTGCCCCTCCGACAGTGCGGCTCTCCCTCAGTACTGCCCCTCTGACAGTGCGGCACTCCCTCAGTACTGCCCCTCCGACAGTGCGGCGCTCCCTCAGTACTGCCCCTCCGACAGTGCGGCGCTCCCTCAGTACTGCCCCTCCGACAGTGCGGCGCTCCCTCAGTACTGCCCCTCCGACAGTGCGGCTCTCCCTCAGTACTGCCCCTCCGACAGTGCGGCGCTCCCTCAGTACTGCCCCTCCGACAGTGCGGCTCTCCCTCAGTACTGCCCCTCCGACAGTGCGGCGCTCCCTCAGTACCGCCCCTCCGACAGTGCGGCTCTCCCTCAGTACTGCCCCTCCGACAGTGCGGCGCTCCCTCAGTACTGCCCCTCCGACAGTGCGGCGCTCCCTCAGTACTGCCCCTCCGACAGTGCGGCGCTCCCTCAGTACTGCCCCTCCGACAGTGCGGCTCTCCCTCAGTACTGCCCCTCCGACAGTGCGGCGCTCCCTCAGTACTGCCCCTCCGACAGTGCGGCGCTCCCTCAGTACTGCCCCTCCGACAGTGCGGCTCTCCCTCAGTACTGCCCCTCCGACAGTGCGGCGCTCCCTCAGTACTGCCCCTCCGACAGTGCGGCGCTCCCTCAGTACTGCCCCTCCGACAGTGCGGCGCTCCCTCAGTACTGCCCCTCCGACAGTGCGGCGCTCCCTCAGTACTGCCCCTTCGACAGTGCGGCACTCCCTCAGTAATGTCCCTCCGACAGTGCGGCACTCCCTCAGTACTGCCCCTCCGACAGTGCGGCGCTCCCTCAGTACTGCCCCTCCGACAGTGCGGCGCTCCCTCAGTACCGCCCCTCCGACAGTGCGGCGCTCCCTCAGTACTGCCCCTCCGACAGTGCGGCACTCCCTCAGTAATGTCCCTCCGACAGTGCGGCACTCCCTCAGTACTGCCCCTCCGACAGTGCGGCGCTCCCTCAGTACTGCCCCTCCGACAGTGCGGCGCTCCCTCAGTACTGCCCCTCCGACAGTGCGGCGCTCCCTCAGTACTGCCCCTCCGACAGTGCGGCGCTCCCTCAGTACTGCCCCTCCGACAGTGCGGCGCTCCCTCAGTACTGCCTCTCTGACAGTGCAGCTCTCCCTCAGTACTGCCCCTCTGACAGTGCGGCGCTCCCTCAGTACCGCCCCTCCGACAGTGCGGCGCTCCCTCAGTACCGCCCCTCCGACAGTGCGGAGCTCCCTCAGTACTGCCCCTCCGACAGTGCGGCGCTCCCTCAGTACTGCCCCTCCGACAGTGCGGCGCTCCCTCAGTACTGCCCCTCCGACAGTGCGGCGCTCCCTCAGTACTGCCCCTCCGACAGTGCGGCGCTCCCTCAGTACTGCCCCTCCGACAGTGCGGCGCTCCCTCAGTACTGCCCCTCCGACAGTGCGGCGCTCCCTCAGTACTGCCCCTTCGACAGTGCGGCGCTCCCTCAGTACTGCCCCTCCGACAGTGCGGCGCTCCCTCAGTACTGCCCCTCCGACAGTGCGGCACTCCCTCAGTACTGCCCCTCCGACAGTGCGGCGCTCCCTCAGTACTGCCCCTCCGACAGTGCGGCGCTCCCTCAGTACTGCCCCTTCGACAGTGCGGCGCTCCCTCAGTACTGCCTCTCTGACAGTGCAGCTCTCCCTCAGTACTGCCCCTCCGACAGTGCGGCGCTCCCTCAGTACCGCCCCTCCGACAGTGCGGCGCTCCCTCAGTACCGCCCCTCCGACAGTGCGGAGCTCCCTCAGTACTGCCCCTCCGACAGTGCGGCGCTCCCTCAGTACTGCCCCTCCGACAGTGCGGCACTCCCTCAGTACTGCCCCTCCGACAGTGCGGCGCTCCCTCAGTACTGCCCCTCCGACAGTGCGGCTCTCCCTCAGTACTGCCCCTCTGACAGTGCGGCACTCCCTCAGTACTGCCCCTCCGACAGTGCGGCGCTCCCTCAGTACTGCCCCTCCGACAGTGCGGCTCTCCCTCAGTACTGCCCCTCTGACAGTGCGGCACTCCCTCAGTACTGCCCCTCCGACAGTGCGGCGCTCCCTCAGTACTGCCCCTCCGACAGTGCGGCTCTCCCTCAGTACTGCCCCTCCGACAGTGCGGCGCTCCCTCAGTACTGTCCCTCCGACAGTGCGGCTCTCCCTCAGTACTGCCCCACTCAGACAGTGCGGCACTCCCTCAGTACTGCCCCTCCGACAGTGCGGCGCTCCCTCAGTACTGCCCCTCCGACAGTGCGGCGCTCCCTCAGTACTGCCCCTCCGACAGTGCGGCGCTCCCTCAGTACTGCCCCTCCGACAGTGCGGCTCTCCCTCAGTACTGCCCCTCCGACAGTGCGGCGCTCCCTCAGTACTGCCCCTCCGACAGTGCGGCGCTCCCTCAGTACTGCCCCTCCGACAGTGCAGCGCTCCCTCAGTACTGCCCCTCCGACAGTGCGGCGCTCCCTCAGTACTGCCCCTCCGACAGTGCAGCGCTCCCTCAGTACTGCCCCTCCGACAGTGCGGCGCTCCCTCAGTACTGCCCCTCCGACAGTGCAGCGCTCCCTCAGTACTGCCCCTCCGACAGTGCGGCGCTCCCTCAGTACTGCCCCTCCGACAGTGCAGCGCTCCCTCAGTACTGCCCCTTCGACAGTGCGGCGCTCCCTCAGTACTGCCTCTCTGACAGTGCAGCTCTCCCTCAGTACTGCCCCTCCGACAGTGCGGCGCTCCCTCAGTACCGCCCCTCCGACAGTGCGGCGCTCCCTCAGTACCGCCCCTCCGACAGTGCGGAGCTCCCTCAGTACTGCCCCTCCGACAGTGCGGCGCTCCCTCAGTACTGCCCCTCCGACAGTGCGGCGCTCCCTCAGTACTGCCCCTCCGACAGTGCGGCTCTCCCTCAGTACTGCCCCTCTGACAGTGCGGCACTCCCTCAGTACTGCCCCTCCGACAGTGCGGCGCTGCCTCAGTACTGCCCCTCCGACAGTGCGGCTCTCCCTCAGTACTGCCCCTCTGACAGTGCGGCACTCCCTCAGTACTGCCCCTCCGACAGTGCGGCGCTCCCTCAGTACTGCCCCTCCGACAGTGCGGCTCTCCCTCAGTACTGCCGCTCCGACAGTGCGGCGCTCCCTCAGTACTGTCCCTCCGACAGTGCGGCTCTCCCTCAGTACTGCCCCACTCAGACAGTGCGGCACTCCCTCAGTACTGCCCCTCCGACAGTGCGGCGCTCCCTCAGTACTGCCCCTCCGACAGTGCGGCGCTCCCTCAGTACTGCCCCTCCGACAGTGCGGCGCTCCCTCAGTACTGCCCCTCCGACAGTGCGGCTCTCCCTCAGTACTGCCCCTCCGACAGTGCGGCGCTCCCTCAGTACTGCCCCTCCGACAGTGCGGCGCTCCCTCAGTACTGCCCCTCCGACAGTGCGGCGCTCCCTCAGTACTGCCCCTCCGACAGTGCGGCGC
>JASTWF010002448.1:17500-26943 GCA_030390025.1 Squalus acanthias
CCCTTGAGCCTGTTACACAGGAACAGGAGGAGGCCCATTCAGCCCCTCGAGCCTGTTACACAGGAACAGGAGAAGGCCATTCAGCCCCCACGAGCCTGTTACACAGGAACAGGAGGAGCCCATTCAGCCCCTCGAGTCTGTTACACAGCAACAGGAGGAGGCCCATTCAGCCCCCTCGAGCCTGTTGCACAGGAACAGGAGGAGACCCATTCAGCACACTCGAGCTTGTTACACAGGAACAGGAGGAGGCCCATTCAGCCCCCTCGAGCCTGTTACAGAGGAACACGAGGAAGCCATTCAGCCCCTCGAGCCTGTTACACAGGAACAGGAGGAGGCCCATTCAGCCCTTCGAGCCTGTTACACAGGAACAGGAGGAGGCCCATTCAGCCCCCTCGAGCCTGTTATACAGGAACAGGAGGAGGCCCATTCAGCCCCTCGAGCCTGTTACAAAGGAACAGGAGGAGGCCCATTCAGCCCCTCGAGCCTGTTACACAGGAACAGGAGGAGGACATTCAGACCCTCGAGGCTGTTACACAGGAACAGGAGGAGGCCCATTTAGACCCTCAAGTCTGTTACACAGGAACAGGAGGAGGCCCATTCAGCCCCTCGAGCCTGATACACAGGAACAGGAGGAGGCCCATTCAGCCTCCTTGAGTCTGTTGAACAGGAACAGGAGGAGGCCCATTCAGCCCCCTCGAACATGTTACACAGGAACAGGAGGAGGCCCATTCAGCCACTTGAACCTGTTACACAGGAACAAGAGGAGGCCCATTCAGCCCCTCGAGCCTGTTACACAGGAACAGGAGGAGGCCCATTCAGCCCGCTCGAGCCTGTTACACAGGAACAGGAGGAGGCCCATTCAGCCCCTCGAGCCTGTTACACAGGAACAGGAGGAGGCCCATTCAGCCCCTCGAGCCTGTTACACAGGAACAGGAGGAGGCCCATTCAGCCCGCTCGAGCCTGTTACACAGGAACAGGAGGAGGCCCATTCAGCCCGCTCGAGCCTGTTACACAGGAACAGGAGGAGGCCCATTCAGCCCCTCGAGCCTGTTACACAGGAATAGGAGGAGGCCCATTCAGCCCCTCGAGCATGTTACACAGGAACAGGAGGAGGCCCATTCAGCCCCTCGAGCCTGTTACACAGGAACAGGAGGAGGCCCATTCAGCCCCTCGAACCTGTTACACAGGAACAGGAGGAGGCCCATTTAGACACTCAAATCTATTACACAGGAACAGGAGGAGGCCCATCCAGCCCCTCGAGCCTGATACACAGGAACAGGAGGAGGCCCATTCAGCCTCCTTGAGTCTGTTACACAGGAACAGGAGGAGGCCCATTCAGCCCCCGTGAACCTGTTACACAGGAACAGGAGGCCCATTCAGCCCCTCGAGCCTGTTACAGAGGAACAGGAGGAGGCCCATTCAGCCCCTTGAACCAGTTACACAGGAACAGGAGGAGGCCCATTCAGCCCCTCGAGCATGTTACACAGGAACAGGAGGAGGCCCATTCAGCCCGCTCGAGCCTGTTACACAGGAACAGGAGGAGGCCCATTCAGCCCTTCTCGAGCCTGTTACGCAGGAACAGGAGGAGGCCCATTCAGCCCCTTGAGCCTGTTACACAGGAACAGGAGGAGGCCCATTCAGCCCCCTCGAGCCTGTTACACAGGAACAGGAGGAGGCCCATTCAGCCCCTCGAGCCTGTTACACAGGAACAGGAGAAGCCCATTCAGCCCCCACGAGCCTGTTACACAGGAACAGGAGGAGCCCATTCAGCCCCTCGAGCCTGTTACACAGCAACAGGAGGAGGCCCATTCAGCCCTCTTGAGCCTGTTGCACAGGAACAGGAGGAGACCCATTCAGCCCCCTCGAGCTTGTTACACAGGAACAGGAGGAGGCCCATTCAGCCCCCTCGAGCCTGTTACAGAGGAACACGAGGAAGCCATTCAGCCCCTCGAGCCTGTTACACAGGAACAGGAGTAGGCTCATTCAGCCCTTCGAGCCTGTTACACAGGAACAGGAGGAGGCCCATTCAGCCCCCTCGAGCCTGTTATACAGGAACAGGAGGAGGCCCATTCAGCCCTTCGAGCCTGTTACACAGGAACAGGAGGAGGCCCATTCAGCCCCCTCGAGCCTGTTATACAGGAACAGGAGGAGGCCCATTCAGCCCCTCGAGCCTGTTACAAAGGAACAGGAGGAGGCCCATTCAGCCCCTCGAGCCTGTTACACAGGAACAGGAGGAGGACATTCAGACCCTCGAGCCTGTTACACAGGAACAGGAGGAGGCCCATTTAGACCCTCAAGTCTGTTACACAGGAACAGGAGGAGGCCCATTCAGCCCCTCGAGCCTGATACACAGGAACAGGAGGAGGCCCATTCAGCCCCTCGAGCCTGTTGAACAGGAACAGGAGGAGGCCCATTCAGCCCCCTCGAACATGTTACACAGGAACAGGAGGAGGCCCATTCAGCCCCTCGTGCCTGTTACACAGGAACAGGAGGAGGCCCATTCAGCCACTTGAACCTGTTACACAGGAACAAGAGGAGGCCCATTCAGCCCCTCGAGCCTGTTACACAGGAACAGGAGGAGGCCCATTCAGCCCTTCGAGCCTGTTACACAGGAACAGGAGGAGGCCCATTCAGCCCCCTCGAGCCTGTTATACAGGAACAGGAGGAGGCCCATTCAGCCCTTCGAGCCTGTTACACAGGAACAGGAGGAGGCCCATTCAGCCCCCTCGAGCCTGTTATACAGGAACAGGAGGAGGCCCATTCAGCCCCTCGAGCCTGTTACAAAGGAACAGGAGGAGGCCCATTCAGCCCCTCGAGCCTGTTACACAGGAACAGGAGGAGGACATTCAGACCCTCGAGCCTGTTACACAGGAACAGGAGGAGGCCCATTTAGACCCTCAAGTCTGTTACACAGGAACAGGAGGAGGCCCATTCAGCCCCTCGAGCCTGATACACAGGAACAGGAGGAGGCCCATTCAGCCCCTCGAGCCTGTTGAACAGGAACAGGAGGAGGCCCATTCAGCCCCCTCGAACATGTTACACAGGAACAGGAGGAGGCCCATTCAGCCCCTCGTGCCTGTTACACAGGAACAGGAGGAGGCCCATTCAGCCACTTGAACCTGTTACACAGGAACAAGAAGAGGCCCATTCAGCCCCTCGAGCCTGTTACACAGGAACAGGAGGAGGCCCATTCAGCCCGCTCGAGCCTGTTACACAGGAACAGGAGGAGGCCCATTCAGCCCCTCGAGCCTGTTACACAGGAATAGGAGGAGGCCCATTCAGCCCCTCGAGCCTGTTACACAGGAACAGGAGGAGGCCCATTCAGCCCCTCGAGCCTGTTACACAGGAACAGGAGGAGGCCCATTCAGCCCCTCGAGCCTGTTACACAGGAACAGGAGGAGGCCCATTTAGACCCTCAAGTCTGTTACACAGGAACAGGAGGAGGCCCATTCAGCCCCTCGAGCCTGATACACAGGAACAGGAGGAGGCCCATTCAGCCTCCTTGAGTCTGTTACACAGGAACAGGAGGAGGCCCATTCAGCCCCCTCGAACCTGTTACACAGGAACAGGAGGCCCATTCAGCCCCTCGAGCCTGTTACACAGGAACAGGAGGAGGCCCATTCAGCCCCTTGAACCTGTTACACAGGAACAGGAGGAGGCCCATTCAGCCCCTCGAGCATGTTACACAGGAACAGGAGGAGGCCCATTCAGCCCGCTTGAGCCTGTTACACAGGAACAGGAGGAGGCCCATTCAGCCCTTCTCGAGCCTGTTACACAGGAACAGGAGGAGGACATTCAGCCCCTCGAAATTGTTTCACAGGAACAGGAGGAGGCCCATTCAGATCCTCGAGCCTGTTACACAGGAACAGGGGGAGGCCATTCAGCCCCTCGAGTCTGTTACACAGGAGCAGGAGGAGGACATTCAGCTCCTCGAACCTGTTACACAGGAACAGGAGGAGGCCCATTCAGCCCCTCGAGCCTGTTACACTGGAACTGGAGGAGGCCATTCAGCCCCTCGAGCCTGTTCCCCATAATATCTTGAAAACTTCCATCAAATCACCCCTTAACTTTTCCACATCCCTCCATTGTCTCGCCCCCTCCCTATCTCTGTTACCTCCTCCAGCCCCTACAGTCTTCCCTATCTCTGTAACCTCCTCCAGCCCCTACAACCCTCCCTATCTCTGTAACCTCATCCAGTCCCTACACCCCTCCCTATCTCTGTAACCTCCTCCAGCCCCTACACCCCTCCCTATCTCTGTAACCTCCTCCAGCCCCTACAACCCTCCCTATCTCTGTATCCTCCTTCAGCCCCTACAACCCTACCTATCTCTGTAACCTCCTCCAGCTTCTACAACCGTCCCTATCTCTGTAACCTCCTCCAGCCCCTACACCCCTCCCTATCTCTGTAACCTCCTACAGCCTCCTACAACACTCCCTATCTCTGTAACCTCCTCCAGCCCCCTACAACCCTCCCTATCTCTGTAACCTCCTCCAGCCCCTGCAACCCTCCCTATCTCTGCAACCTCCTCCACCCCCTACACCCCTCCCTATCTCTGTAACCTCCTCCACCCCCTCTACCCCTCCCTATCTCTGTAACCTCCTCCAGCCCCTACAAACCTCCCTATCTCTGTAACCTCCTCCCGCCCCTACACCCCTCCCTATCTCTGTAACCTCCTCCAGCCCCTACACCCCTCCCTATCTCTGTAACCTCCTCCAGCCCCTACACCCCTCCCTATCTCTGTAACCTCCTCCAGCCCTTACATCCCTCCCTATCTCTTTAACCTCCTCCAGTCCCTACACCCCTCCCTATCTCTGTAACCTCCTCCAGCCCCTACATCCCTCCCTATCTCTGTAACCTCCTCCAGCCCCTACAACCCTCCCTATCTCTGTAACCTCCTCCAGCCCTACAACCCTCCCTATCTCTGTAACCTCCTCCAGCCCCTACACCCCTCCCTATCTCTGTAACCTCCTCCAGCCCCTACACCCCTCCCTATCTCTGTAATCTCCTCCAGCCCTACAACCCTCCCTATCTCTGTAACCTCCTCCAGCCCCTGCACCCCTCCCTATCTCTGTAACCTCCTCCAGCCCCTACAACCCTCCCTATCTCTGTAACCTCCTCCAGCCCCTACACCCCTCCCTATCTCTGTAACCTCCTCCAGCCCCTACACCCCTCCCTATCTCTGTAACTTCCTCCAGCCCCTACACCCCTCCCTTTCTCTGTAACCCTCTCCAGCCCTACACCCCTCCCTATCTCTTTAACCTCCTCCAGCCCCTACACCCCTCCCTATCTCTGTAATCTCCTCCAGCCCCTACAACCCTCCCTATCTCTGTAACCCCCTCCAGCCCCTACACCCCTCCCTATCTCTGTAACCTCCTCCAGCCCCACAACACTCCCTATCTCTGTAACCTCCTCCAGCCCCTACAACCCTCCGAGATCTCTGCGCTCCTCCAATTCTGGCCTCTTGCGCATCCCCCGATTTCCATCGCTCCACCATTGGCGGCCGTGCCTTCAGCTGCCTGGGGCCCTGAGCTCTGGAATTCCCTCCCTAAACCTCTCTGCCTCTCTCTCCTCCTTTAAGACGCTTCTTAAAACCTCCCTCTTTGACCAAGCTTTTGGTCGCCTGTCCCTAATATCTCCTGATGTGGCTCGGTGTCAAATTTTGTTTGATAATCGCGCCTGTGAAGCATCCTGGGACGTTTTACTATGTTAAAGGCGCTATATAAATACACAATTTAGCTTTTTAATTCCAGGGAATACGACCCTAGTTTGTGTAATCGCTCCTCGTAATTTAACCCTTGGAGTGCGGGTATCATTCTGGTAAACCTACGCTGCACTCCCTCCAAGGGCCATATATCCTTCCTAATATACCATTTGCCTGCAGGCTGTCAAGGTGGGGACTGTAGGAAACACAGGAAGAGGAAGTGATGCCCAGAACTGCTCACAGTACTCCAGGTGTGGTCTAACCAGGGCTTTGTATTGCTGCAAGCCTAGCTTCTAACCCCCTTCAAACAGGAAGGCGGGGCGGATAGAAGCTGGGATCTTCCTCTGCTGGTGCGAGTGGGGCTCAATAGCAGGGGGACGGGAATCCGCTAACTCAGGAGAGACCCTCTTACCTCAGTTCTGTATTTCAGGCTGGGCCTTCTCCTAATTCCGTTCTGTTGTTTTTTGGGCCTATTTCCCAGGCTTGGCCTACCCGGACTGGGCCTACAAACCAGATTCCAGTCCCGGGAGTCGACAAATCCAGCTGTGGCATTTCATCCTGGACTTACTGCGCAAGGAACAGTATCGGGATGTCATTGCGTGGCAGGGCGATTACGGAGAGTTCGTGATTAAGGATCCCGATGAGGTGGCTCGGCTCTGGGGAATGAGAAAGTGCAAACCTCAGATGAACTATGACAAGCTGAGTCGGGCCCTCAGGTAAAGATCTGCCTTCTCCCGATACCCCAGTGTCGCCTCTCTATATCCCTCTGTTCCCCAGTGTCGCCTCTCTATATCCCTCTGTTCCCCATAGTGTGTCCTCTCTATATCCCTCTGTTCCCCAGTGTGTGTCCTCTCTATACCCCTCTATAAGAACATAAGAACATAAGAAATAGGAGCAGGAGTAGGTCAATTGGCCCCTCGAGCCTGCTCCACCATTCAATAAGATTATGGCTGATCTGATCCTAACCGCCAATCTACTATCACAGAACCATCTCCTGAACCTAACAGAATTGGACACACGAGATAGGAGCAGGATCAGGCTACACGGCCCCTGGGCCCGCTACGCTACCCACAGGGCCATGACCGATCCGAACCTAGACTCATGTCCGAATTCCTGCCCGCTCCCTGTAACCCTTAATTCCCTTTACTTCTAAGAAACTGTCTATTTCTGTTTTGAATTTATGTAATGATGTAGCTTCTACAGCTTTTTGGGGCAGCATATTCCATGGACCTACCACCCTCTGAGTGAAGTAGTTCCTTCTCATCTCAGTTTTGGAAGAGCAGCCCCTTATTCTAAGACTATGTCCCCTAGTTCTAGTCTCACCCGTCATCGGGAACATGCTCCCCGCATCCACCCGATCCAACCCCTTCACAATCTTATATGTTTCAAGAAGATCACCTCTCATTCTTCTGAACTCCAATGAGTAGAGTCCTAATCTACCCAACTTCTCCTCATATGTCCATCCCCTCATCCCCGGGATTAACCGAGTGAACCTTCTTTGTACTGACTCGAGAGCAAGTATGTCTTTTCTTAAGTATGGACACCAAAACTCTCTATCTCTGTCTTGAATATACTCAAAGACTCAGCATCCACAGCCCTTAGGGGTAGAGAATTCCAAAGATTCACTGCCCTCTGAGTGAAGAAATTCCTCCTCATCTCAGTCCTAAATGGCCGACCCCTTATCCTGAGACTGTGACCCCTGGTTCTAGACACTCCAGCCAGGGGGAAACAGCCTCTCAGCATCTACCCTGTCAATCCCCCTCAGAATCTTGTATGTTTCAATGAGATCACCTCTCATTCTTCTAAACTCCAGAGAGTATAGGCCCATTCTACACAATCTCTCATCATAGGACAGCCCTCTCATCCCAGGAATCAATCTAGTGAACCTTCGTTGCACTCCCTCCAAGGCAAGTATATCCTTCCTTAGATAAGGAGACCAAAACTGTGCACAGTGCTCCAGGTGTGGTCTCACCAAGGCCCTGCACAATTGTAGCAAGACTTCCTTACTCTTATACTCCAACCCCCTTGCAATAAAGGCTAACATGCCATTTGCCTTCCTTATTGCTTGCTGCACCTGCATGCTAGCTTTCTGTGTTTCTTGCACGAGGACACCCAAATCCAACTGTTCCCCAGTGTATCCCTCTATATATCCCTCTGTCCCTTCGTGGTAACCAATTGAGGCTTTAAAAGCTCTTTAGAATAATTTGTCCGTGACTACACAAACCACTCCGGGTACAGGTATATTGTGTATCAGTAAAACAGGTTTATTAAGTATTAAACATCCTGTACAAAAAAGTAATATTTAACAGGAAGATAGTCGCAGTCTGTCCATCAAATCCCGGCGTTCCTTCCGAGTGACTGTGGCGCGCTCTCTTTAATTCTCTTGCTGTGTTCTCTTCACTGAAGTCTCTTCCTCCTTTGCTTCGCGCTGCTTTCAATGTTTGTATAATTATACCCTTTATCTCCCTTCTGCCTAAATGGCATTTAGTAAGCAAGCTATCCTTATTTGAGAACAACCTTCACACTAAGTTCTCGCAGATGTCTTTATATAACAGTGTTCCCCAAGTGTGTTCCTCTCTCTATAACTGTGTTCCCCAAGTGTGTCCCTCTTTCTCTCTGCCTCTCTCTCTGTCTCTCTCTCTCTCTGTCTCTTTGTCTCTGTTTCTCTCTCTCTGTCTCTCTCTCTGTGTCGCTCTCTCTGTCGCTCTCTCTCTGTCTCACTGTCTCTCTCTCTGTCTCTCTCTCTGTCTCTCTCTCTGACTCTCTCTCTGACTCTCTCTCTGTTCCTCTCTCTCTCTCTCTGTCTCTCTCTCTCTGTCTCTCTCTCTGTCTCACTGTCTCGCTCTCTCTGTCTCTCTCTCTGTCTCTCTCTCTGACTCTCTCTCTGTTCCTCTCTCTCTCTCTCTCTCTCTGTCTCTCTCTATCTGTCTCTGTCTCTGTCTCTCTCTCTCTGTCTCTGTCTCTCTCTGTCTCTCTCTGTCTCTCTCTGTCTGTCTCACTCTTTCTGTCTGTGTGTCTCTCTCTCTCTGTCTCTCTCTCCCTGTCTCTCTCTCTGTCTCTCTCTCCGTCTCTCTGTCTCTCTCTCTCTCTGTCTCTCTCTCTCTGACTCTCTCTCTGTTCCTCTCTCTCTCTCTCTCTCTCTCTGTCTCTCTCTGTCTGTCTCACTCTTTCTGTCTGTGTGTCTCTCTCTCTGTCTCTCTCTCTCTCTCGCTCTCTCTGACTCTCTCTCTGTCTCTCTCTGTCTCTCTGTCTGTCTGTCTCTCTGTTTCTCTCTCTCTCTCCCTCTCTCTCTCTCTCCCTCTCCCTCTCTCTGACTCTCACTGTCTCTCTCTCTCTCTCTGACTCTCTCTGTGTTCCTCTCTCTCTCTCTGACTCTCTCCTCCCTCTCCCCAGGTATTACTATAACAAGCGGATTCTGAATAAAACCAAAGGGAAGAGATTCACGTACAAATTCAACTTCAGCAAGCTGGTGATGTTGAGCTGCCCGGACTGGGACCTCTCCGCCTCCCGTGTGCTGCTGGGCAACGCCCCGTGCCCCCCATCACTGGCACCAGAACACAGCCAGAGCCAGGTCAGTGCGTGTCATCAATTCAACATGGCGCGCTGGCAAGGAGAGATGAAGAGGGGAGGAGTGGAGATGAGAGGAGAGGGGAAGAGATGGGAGGAGAGAGGAGGAGAAGAGAGGGGAAGTGAGGAGAGGAGAGGGGAGGAGAGGAGAGGGGAGGGGAGGGGAGAAGAGGG
>JASTWF010002449.1:0-26907 GCA_030390025.1 Squalus acanthias
TGGTGGGCTTGTAAGTTTCAACACTGTCCCATCAAACACTCGCAGGGCAGGTACAGCACGGGTTAGATACAGAGTAAAGCTCCCTCTACACTGTCCCATCAAACACTCGCAGGGCAGGTACAGCACGGGGTTAGATACAGAGTAAAGCTCCCTCTACACTGTCCCATCAAACACTCGCAGGGCAGGTACAGCACGGGGTTAGATACAGAGTAAAGCTCCCTCTACACTATCCCGTCAAACACTCCCAGGGCAGGTACAGCACAGGGTTAGATACAGAGTAAAGCTCCCTCGACAATGTCCCATCAAACACTCCCAGGGCAGGTACAGCACGGGTTAGATACAGAGTAAAGCTTCCTCTACACTGTCCCATCAAACACTCCCAGGGCAGGTACAGCACGGGGTTAGATACAGAGTAAAGCTTCCTCTACACTGTCCCATCAAACAAATCGATAGCTCCGAAAGCTTGTGATTTCAAATAAAACTGTTGGACTATAACCTGGTGTTGTGCGACCTCTCAATTTTGTCCACCCCAGTCCAACACCGGCATCTCCGCATCATGACCATCAAACACTCCCAGGGCAGGTACAGCACGGGTTAGATACAGAGTAAAGCTCCCTCTACAATGCTCCATCAAACACTCCAAGGGCAGGTACAGCACGGGTTAGATACAGAGTAAAGCTCCCTCCACACTGTCCCATCAAACACTCCCAGTGCAGGTACAGCAGGGGTTTAGATACTTAGTAAAACCGCTGCCTTCTCTGTGACTTGAGGAACGCCAACCCAGACTAGTGATGGGACACTGGAGCTGTGTGTGGGGGGCTCAGTCCCACATCCGGATCACTCGCTGACTCACAGATCCTGCAGAGGAGGTGACTGCGACTAAGACATCGTAAATCAATCTCTCCGGGGGCTGGCGAGTGGTGCATCTCAGCGGAATGTGCTTTGCATATGAGGAACAACATTATTTCTGATCCTGACATATCTGTTTACAAATCATGAGCCAGCCTATTCTTTCTGACTGAACAAACACTCCTGTTTGTTTTACATTGAATAGAATCTAAAGGAAAGATTTTACCCTGGAGCTGACAGTTCGTAGGAAGCAACCTGAGAGGCTGTGCAGTGAGAGTCAGTGTGTGTGGGACCCGTACCCCAGTGAGAGTCAGTGTGTGTGGGACCCGTACCCCAGTGAGAGTCAGTGTGTGTGGGACCCGTACCCCAGTGAGAGTCAGTGTGTGTGGAACCCGTACCCCAGTTGGAGTCAGAGTGTGTGGAACCCGTACCCCAGTGAGAGTCAGTGTGTGTGGAACCCGTACCCCAGTGAGAGTCAGTGTGTGTGGAACCCGTACCCCAGTGAGAGTCAGTGTGTGTGGAACCCGTACCCCAGTGAGAGTCAGTGTGTGTGGAACCCGTACCCCAGTGAGAGTCAGTGTGTGTGGAACCCGTACCCCAGTGAGAGTCAGTGTGTGTGGATCCCGTACCCCAGTGAGAGTCAGTGTGTGTGGAACCCGGACCCCAGTGAGAGTCAGTGTCTGTGGGAAGGGTGAGGGGAAGTTGTCCGAAACCGAGAGACATCAAACCGAACCAACAATTGGAAAGGTTTATTTCCTCTCACCATTCGATCATTCAGAACTATTTCAGTCTTACATGGATGATGGCCTCAGATAACATCTTGTTCTTGTTACCAAATGATTCTTTGTCTTGGATTCACTCTCCTGTGCTGAAGGTGGTGAATCACCTTGATTGTTTAAGGTGTGCCCGTTAATTGTCGATCAGAGATTCTGCGTGGGTCAGCAAGTTTAAAGAACCATTACTCATTCTTAAACATGATGCGGAGATGCCGGTGTTGGACTGGGGTGGACAAAAGTGAGAAGTCGCACAACACCAGGTTATAGTCCAACAGCTTTATTTGAAATCACAAGCTTTCGGAGCTGCTGCCCCTTCGTCAGGTGAAGTGAAGAATACAAATCGGCACAGCATATATAGACAGAGAACAATGCCTGTGCAGAGTACAATGTCAGATGACTACAGTTAATCTTTCTGACTGCCTTTTATCACATCTCGGCAGAGAAACAATCAGGTCAGCCAGGAAGGCATTATATCAAAGACATAGCAAGATACAACTGAGACAATGAGGTGGGGTTACAGGCGGTCTAATGTGTCAAATGCAGTCTGTATGGAAAACCATAAACTTTAAACTTTTTACTTTTTTTTACTGGAAATCACATCTGTGAACAAGCCAACGACGACTCGAGTCTGGATGACTCTACGTCATGTAGCGTGACATGAACCCAAGATCCCGGTTGAGGCCGTCCTCATGGGTGCGGAACTTGGCTTTCAGTTTCTGCTCGATGATTTTGCATTGTCATGCGTCTCGAAGGCCGCCTTGGAGAACGCTAACCCGAAGATCGGAGGCTGAATGTCCTTGACTGCTGAAGTGTTCCCCGACTGGGAGGGAACAATCCTGCTTGGCGATTGTTGCGCGGTGTCCGTTCATGTATGAACATATGAACATATGAACGGACACCGCGCAACAATTGCCAGGCAGTATTATTACCTCTCAGTCGGGGAACACTTCAGCAGTCAAGGACATTCAGCCTCCGGTCTTCGGGTTAGCGTTCTCCAAAGGCGGCCTTCGAGACACACGACAATGCAAAATCATCGAGCAGAAACTGATAGCCAAGTGACGCACCCATGAGGACGGCCTCAACCGGGATCTTGGGTTGATGTCACGCTACATGACGTAGAGTCATCCAGACTCGAGTCGTCGTTGGCTTGTTCACAGATGTGATTTCCAGTAAAAAAAAGTAAAAATTTTAACGTTTATGGTTTTCCATACAGACTGCAGCATTTGACACATTCGACCCCCTGTGACCCCACCTCATTGTCTTTGTTGTATCTTGCTATGTCTTTGATATAATGTCTCCCTGGCTGACCTGATTGTTTCTCTGCCGAGGTGTGATGAAAGGCAGTCAGAATGATTAACTGTAGTCGTCTGACATTGTACGCTGCACAGGCATTGTTCTCTGTCTATATATGCTTTGCCGATTCATATTCCTTCACTTCACCTGACGAAGGAGCAGCAGCTCCGAAAGCTTGTGATTTCAAATAAAACTGTTGGACTATAACCTGGTGTTGTGCGACTTCTCATTCTTAAACACTCACACACTCACACACACTCACACTCACACACACTCACACACTCATACTCACTCACACACACTCACACTCACACGCAAACACAGTCACACACACACATACACACTCAATTACACGCACACTCACATACACACTTGCACTCACACACACTCAAATACGCACACACTCACACACACACTCACACACACACACACATTCACACACACACATACACACACACTCACAGACACATTCACACTCACACTCACACACACACACAATCACACACACACACTGACACACACTCACACATACACACTCAAATACACACACACTCATTCACTCACACACACTCACACACACACACACACTCTCTCACACACTCACACACACTCAAGCACACTCACACACACATACTCACAGACACAAACACACACACTCACGCACTCACACACACTCAAACACACTTACACACTCACACACACACACACTCACACACTCACACACACTCACACAGACTCACATACACACACGCACACTCTCACATACACACACACTCACAGACACACACACACTCACTCACACTCACACACTCACGCACTCACAGACACACACTCACACACACTCACTCACACTCACACACTCACACACTCACACAGACTCACATACACACACACACACACTCACTCACACTCACACACTCACGCACTCACAGACACACACACACACACACTCACTCACAGACACACACTCACACACACTCACACAGACTCACATACACACACGCACACTCTCACATACACACACACTCACAGACACACACACACTCACTCACACTCACACACTCACAGACACACACTCACACACACTCACTCACACACACACACTCACAGACACACACACACTCACGCACTCACACACACTCACACAGACTCACATACACACACGCACACTCTCACATACACACACACTCACACACTCACACACACTCACTCACACTCACACACTCACGCACTCACAGACACACACACACACACACACACTCACTCACAGACACACACTCACACACACTCACACTCACATACACACACACTCACACACACTCACTCACACTCACACACTCATGCACTCACAGAGACACACACACACACTCACTCACAGACACACACACACACACTCACTCACAGACACACACACACACTCACTCACAGACACACACACTCACACACTCTCACACTCACTCACACTCACGCACTCACATATAACAACAATAACTTCTATTTATACAACGTCTTTAATGTAGTAAAACGTCCCAGGGTGCTTCACAGGAGCGATTATCAAACAAAATTTGACCCCGAGCCACATGAGGAGATATTAGGGACAGGCGACCAAAAGCTTGGTCAAAGAGGTCGGTTTTAAGGAGCGTCTTAAAGGAGGAGAGAGAGGCGGAGAGGTTTAGGGAGGGAATTCCAGAGCTCGGGGCCCAGGCGGCTGAAGGCACGGCCGCCAATGGTGGAGCGATGGAAATCGGCCCTGTTTATAAAAGCAAGGCTCCCGAGTTTTTTATCTCGTTTCCCAGTAAAATTGTTGACTTTAATCTTTGTTAACTGAGGGAGTTTCTATTGTCTGAAGTGGTCCAATTTATTTTTGAAATCATTAACAATCTTATCACTTCCGAAAGTATTATTTGCTTAAAATAACAGCAGTGTAGGCTTCGCAAAATCCCCCAGAAACTCAAACAGAACCCTAAAGGGGGTGATTTTTGGATCTTAACACAAATTTGGAATGGTGGGACTAAAATGAAGGAATTTGAGGGCAAAACCTCAGTTTTGAAGATATTTTGAAAAGAAGCAAGGAAGGAAAAAAACCTGAGGAAAATGACTTTGGATGATAAGATACCTTTTTAAAAGGGCCATTGGGAAAACCTGCAGTCACAGAAACACAGGCTGTGGAAAGGGGTGTGGTGAGGCAGTGGACAGCTTTCGGTAATTGGGACCAAGTCAAGCCGTCTGGGAGATGTTTGCACTGCAGTCCAACCAAGGGGGAAGAGTCTCATCCAAAACCTCACAAACACATTCGAAAATGTATAAACTAAGACCCCCTTTGAAATCCCCAGGTCCAGACAGGATACTGGAAGTCTGAAAACAATTCCTAATAAATAAAACTTCCAGTACACAGTTTCATAGCCCAACATCCCATCAAAAACCGATTAGCCAAGTATCGACAGGAACAGTTTAACAAGCCCGCCTAAACCTAAGACAAAAGAAGCGAGATTTGGCGCGAAGATAAACAGGTCTCAACTGAAACCTCAATCACTTGAACACGAAATCGATTAGTAAAGCAGTTTTGGCGCGAATAACACAATCGACCTGAACAGTATAATTGGGGGCCTATTCCCCCAAGAAGCAAGCGAAGAGAGAGAGCTACACAGGTTCAACACCAGAGCCAAGCAACAAGGAACGAGTCACAGAATCCCCACAGTACAGATAGAGGCCATTTCGGCCCATCGAGCCTGCACCAACACATATCCCACCCTATCCCCGTAACCCCACGTATTTAATCCCCCCTAACACTAAGGGTCAATTTATCATAGCCAAATCAACCTAACCCGCACATCTTTGGACTGTGGGAGGAAACCGGAGCACCCGGAGGAAACCCACGCAGACACAGGGAGAATGTGCAAACTCCACACAGACAGTCACCCGAAGCCAGATTTGAATCCGGGTCCCTGGCGCTGTGAGGTAACAGTGCTAACCACTATGCCACCGTGTTGTCACAAGAAGAACCTTCGGAAGGCAGGTAGGCCTACAGCCACGGGCAAGGAGACACGAGGAACCCAAGAGAGACACTGTGGTGGTGTCTGTTCAAGCCGTGCGGTTTGTTACAAAACTATACTAAAAGTTAGTTCAAGGCTGTCCAGAGAGGCAGTTTAAAGTTAGTAACAGTACCGAGGCACGCAAGGACAACACGCCACAGTAAAGGGAGGGTCATCGACGGACCCGACTGGGAAAAAGGTTCCCAAACGCCTCGCAGCAACCAAGGCCACAAGAACCAACCAGCACAACGCCACCGACCAACCAGGTGTGAACCAGGCCGTCGCGACCACCGAAAGACCAACACCAGGAAAAACCGAAGACAGGCAAGTTTCCACGCTGCAAACTATTCCTGACTTACCCCTGGCTAAGATTGTCCCTTAAAAAACTCTAAACCCTACCTCTAACGAAGAAAATCGGGTACTTACCTGATACAATCCAATACGCACCTTACCGCATCAGCGGACAGACCCAAGCTGACCTGGAGTGCAGCTGAAGTCTTCGACCACGTCCGGGGTGCGGCAGACCCCAACAACCAAAAACCCCAGTCAACCCCGAAATCGCAAAATACCTCAACTGTCCAGAACTGTCAAGAAGTGGTGAGCATGATCCCAGATCCTCTGGAATCAAACCTAGCTCGGGAGTGGGATTGGGAGGGATAAGGGGTTTTTGTATGCTGTGATTCTCCCTCGCCTGTACCGTGTGTTCCCCAACCTGTGTTTAAGTATTAAGAACATAAGAACATAAGAAATAGGAGCAGGGGTAGGCCAATCGGCCCCTCGAGCCTGCTCCGCCATTCAATAAGATCATGGCTGATCTGATCCTCACCTCAAATCTAAAGAACACAAGAAGTAGGAGCAGGACCCGGCCACTCAGCCCCTGGGCCCGCTCCGCCACCCACAGGGCCCTGACCGATCCGAACTCAGCCTCATGTCCAATTTCCTGCCCGCTCCCCGTAACCCCTAATTCCCTTTACTTCTAGGAAACTGTGTTTTTTAAGTGTGTTTTAAGATTGTTTGTGCTGTATTTACCTTTTCTTGAATAAAAGTTAAAGTTCTTTCATCAAAACCTGTTGTCTACTGTACCTTTGTTCATGACCCCCAAATAAGTCCAAGGTCTAGAACCAGGGGCGTGGGAGCGATTCGAACCGCTCACTGAAGTCAGAGGTGAAGCTGGCCCTGCCACACCACCCCCTACAGTAGCTCGTGTTCAGAGAACAGATGCCACTTTGGGTATCAATTATTAATGTTTGCACAAAGTATCTAAAGCAACTATTCACTCCCGTCTGGGACTGTGCGGCCCGTGTGTGTCTGTCTCAGTGTCAGCTCCTGTACATTGTACAGCACACACAGCGGGTAAAAGGGAACGATTCACTCCCGTCTGGGACTGTACAGCCCGTGTGTGTGTGTCTCAGTGTCAGCTCCTGTACATTGTACAGCACACACAGCGGGTAAAAGGGAACGATTCACTCCCGTCTAGGACTGTACGGCCCGTGTGTGTGTCTCAGTGTCAGCTCCTGTACATGTACAGTACACACAGCGGGTAAAAGGGAACGATTCACTCCCGTCTGGGACTGTACGGCCCGTGTGTGTGTGTCTCAGTATCAGCTCCTGTACATGTACAGTACACACAGCGGGTAAGGGGTGGACTCAGGGTCACTCTGGGAACAAGTCTGGGAACATGTCTCTTAACCTCTCCTGCCTTCTATCCTATCACTGACCTTCCCTTTTGTTCTATCATCCCCTCCCCCATTTCCCAGCCCCTAAACCTGCTTTAAAATCTGTTCCATTTCCTGCTTTTTTCCCAGTTCTGACGAAAGGTCTTCGACCTGAAACGTTAACTCTGTTTCTCTCTCCACGCATGCTGCCTGGCCTGCTGAGTTTTTCCAGCCTTTTCTGTTGTAATTTCGGATTTCCAGCATCCGCAGTATTTGGCTATCGTGTCTGGGAACAAGGCTCATCGTTTTCTGCCTTTTAGCTCGGTTGTGCAGCACTGATCTTGCAGTGGAAGGCTCCTTGGCCCCACACTGCTCTCCCTTGACCTTCCAGAACACAAGCTGCGAAGAAGGCACACGGAAGATTTCAATGATTTATTTAACTGCAGACTAGTCAGATCTCATGATGTGCAGCCCGAAGGCTGCCTTGGAGTCTTCAGCAGTCAGGGGCATTCAGCCTCGGATCTGCGGGTAAGCGTTCTCCAAGGCGGCCTTCGGGATACACGACAGCGCAAAATCATAGAGCAGAAACTGATAGCCAAGTTCCGCACTCATGAGGATGGCCTCAATCGCGATATCGGGTTCATGTCACGATACAGAACGTGACTTGACATCATGGCCGGTCTTTCCAGGTTTTTGTTTTAAAAACACAAACGGAGAGGATATGCAGCCAGCAGGTGTTTTGACACGTTGGACCCCCTGGGACACATCTCATTGTCTTGGCTGTGCTCTTAGTGTGTCTTTGATGTAGGGAAAGATTTGAATAGATTTTTTCTGTGTTTATATTGTGAATTCTGGGAGATTCTCTCACAGCTACCTTACCTGAAGAAGGAGCGAACAGCTCCGAAAGCTTGTAAAATTAATAAATCTGTTGGACTATAACCTGGTGTTGTGCGACTTCTCATTTTAGTTAGATCTCAGCAGGCATGCCAAGAGTTTATTTACTTAAGGGGTAGCATTATGTTAGACTTAATCCCTTCAGACACAAACACTTGTTCAGTTTAGAGAAACTCTCTCCACCTCTTATGCTAACATTCCACCAAGCCTTGTTGATCGTTCCCATATTTATTGGACTCTCGGCGTTGCGGGCGTGGCCAGCAAGGCTGCCATTCCTTGTGCCCTTGAGAAGGTGGTGATGGTTCGATTTCTGCAGCGACTGGTCGTGCCGGCATCCAACGGGAGAGTCTTCGCCAGACCGCTTCGAAGGGCGGTTAAGAGTGGTGTGCGTGGGGCTGGAGCCACGCTGCGAACAGGTGAAATACTTTTGAAGTGTCGTAACGCAGCAAAGGCAGCAGGCCAATCTGCGCACAGCAAGCTCCCACGAACAGCAACGTGACCAATGGCCGAATTTACTCGTGCTTCCTGCAATCTAGTACGCCGTATTCGCTGCTCACGATGTGTGGTCTCCTCTAGATTGGGGAGACCAAACGCAGATTGAGCGACCGCTTTGCGGAACACCTCCGTTCAGTCCGTGAGGGGGGACCCCGAGCTCCCGGTGGCCTGTCACTTTAATTCTCCGCTCCACTCCCACTCTGACCTCCCCGTCCTCGGCCTCTTGCACTGTTCCACGGAAGCTCAGCGTAAGCTCGAGGAACAGCACCTCATCTTTCGTTTAGGCGCCCTACAGCCCTCTGCACTCAACATAGAGTTCAACAATTTCAGATCATAACCCCGGCCCCCATCACATATATATATATATTTATTTTACTTTTTTATCCACCCTTTTGTTTGGCCCTTTTTGTTTTCTTCCCTCCCAGAAGCTGTCAGCTGTCCTTCATTCTGCCAGCACATTTCACACTTCATCTCGAGCCACCCTTTGTTCCTCAACCTGTTCCATTACCACCTCCTCTTGCCTTGAATATCTCTCAATGTCTCGCAATGTCTCTTAACCTCTCCTGCTTTCTATCCTATCACTGATGCGGAGATGCCGGTGTTGGACTGGGGTGGACAAAAGTGAGAAGTCGCACAACACCAGGTTATAGTCCAACAGCTTTATTTGAAATCACGAGCTTTCGGAGCGGCTGCTCCTTCGTCAGGTGAAGTGAAGAAATACAAATGGGCACAGCATATATAGACCGAGAACAATGCCTGTGCAGAGAACAATGCCAGGTGACTACAGTTAATCTTCCTAACTGCCCTTTATCACACCTCGGCAGAGAGACAATCACGGCAATCAAATCCAACCAGGTCAGTCATGAAGACATTACATCAAAGACGATAGCAAAATACAACAAAGACAAATTGCTATCATCTTTGATGTAATGTCTTCGTGACTGACCTGCTTGGATTTGATTGCCGTGATTGTTTCTCTGCCGAGGTGTGATAAAGGGCAGTTAGAAAGATTAACTGTAGTCACCTGGCATTGTTCTCTGCACAGGCATTGTTCTCTGTCTATATATGCTGTGCCCATTTGTATTTCTTCACTTCACCTGACGAAGGAGCAGCCGCTCCGAAAGCTTGTGATTTCACATAAAGCTGTTGGACTATAACCTGGTGTTGTGCGACTTCTCACTTCTATCCCATCACTGACCTTCCCCTTTGTTCTTTCATCCCCTCCCCCTTTTCCCAGCCCCAAACTTGCTTTAAAATCTATTTCATTTCCTGCTTTTTTCCAGTTCTGACGAAAGGTCTTCGACCTGAAACGTTAACTCTGGTTCAGTCTCCACGGATGCTGCCTGGCCTGCTGGGTTTTGCCAGCATTTTCTGTTGTTATTTCAAATGACGGAATCATCTGGTTTTCTGGTGATGCTGGCGCAGCGATAAATATTTTGCCGGACATTTGTCTCAACCTCGATCCTCACTTGCTTAGGGATCGTTTTAATCGCTGAGCCGATCAACGCACTACATATTTTACAAACCTCCATTCATTCTCTTCCTATCCTCTCTGCTCGATGGGGAATAGTTGCAGATTCCAAAGTCTCTCCTCGACAGATTCCAGGCATCACTGCCCCATCAAACACTCCCAGGGCAGGTACAACACGGGTTAGATACAGAGTAAAGCTCCCTCTACACTGTCCCATCAAAAACTCCAAGGGCAGGTACAGCACGGGTTAGATACAGAGTAAAGCTCCCTCTACACTGCCCCATCAAACACTCCCAGGGCAGGTACAACACGGGTTAGATACAGAGTAAAGCTCCCTCTACACTGTCCCATCAAAAACTCCAAGGGCAGGTACAGCACGGGTTAGATACAGAGTAAAGCTCCCTCTACACTGTCCCATCAAACACTCCCAGGGCAGGTACAACACGGGTTAGATACAGAGTAAAGCTCCCTCTACACTGTCCCATCAAACACTCCCAGGGCAGGTACAGCACGGGTGAGATACAGAGTAAAGCTCCCTCTACAATGTCTCATCAAACACTCCCAGGTCAGGTACAGCACGGGTGAGATACAGAGTAAAGCTCCCTCTACACTGTCCCATCAAACACTCCCAGGGCAGGTACAGCACGGGTTAGATACAGAGTAAAGCTCCCTCTAGACTGTCCCCATCAAACACTCCCAGGGCAGGTACAGCACGGGTTAGATACAGAGTAAAGCTCCCTCTAGACTGTCCCCATCAAACACTCCCAGGGCAGGTACAGCACGGGTTAGATACAGAGTAAAGCTCCCTCTACACTGTCCCATCAAACACTCCCAGGGCAGGTACAGCACGGGTTACATACAGAGCAAAGCTCCCTCTACACTGTCCCATCAAACACTCACAGGGCAGGTACAGCACGGGTTTGATACAGAGTAAAGCTCCCTCTACACTGTCCCATCAAACACTCCCAGGGCAGGTACAGCACGGGTGAGATACAGAGTAAAGCTCACTCTACACTGTCTCATCAAACACTCCCAGGGCAGGGACAGCACGGGTTAGATACAGAGTAAAGCTCCACTACACTGTCCCATCAAACACTCCCAGGGCAGGTACAGCACGGGTTAGATACAGAGTAAAGCTCCATCTACACTGTCCCATCAAACAATCCCTTGGCAGGTACAGCACGGGTTAGATACAGAGTAAAGCTCCCTCTACACTGTCCCATCAAACACTCCCAGGGCAGGTACAGCACGGGGTGAGATACAGAGCAAATCTCCCTCTACACTGTCCCATCAAACACTCCCAGGGCAGGTACAGCACGGGTTAGATGCAGAGTAAATCTCCCTCTACACTGTCCCATCAAACACTCCCAGGGCAGGTACAGCACGGGTGAGATACAGAGTAAAGCTCCCTCTACAATGTCTCATCAAACACTCCCAGGTCAGGTACAGCACGGGTGAGATACAGAGTAAAGCACCCTCTACACTGTCTCATCAAACACTCCCAGGGCAGGTACAGCACGGGGTTAGATACAGAGTAAAGCTCCCTCTACACTGCCCCATCAAACACTCCCAGGGCAGGTGCAGCACGGGTTAGATACAGAGTAAAGCTCCCTCTACACTGTCCCCATCAAACACTCCCAGGGCAGGTACAGCACGGGTTAGATACAGAGTAAAGCTCCCTCTACACTGTCCCATCAAACACTCCCAGGGCAGGTACAGCACGGGTTAGATACAAAGTAAAGCTCCCTCTACACTGTCCCATCAAACACTCCCAGGGCAGGTACAGCACGGGTTAGATACAGAGTAAAGCTCCCTCTACACTGTCCCATCAAACACTCCCAGGGCAGGTGCAGCACGGGTTAGATACAGAGTAAAGCTCCATCTACACTGTCCCATCCAACACTCCCAGGCCAGGTACAGCACGGGTTAGATACAGAGTAAAGCTCCAGCTACACTGTCCCATCAAACACTCCCTTGGC
Organism: Squalus acanthias; assembly: GCA_030390025.1. Lineage (NCBI taxonomy): Eukaryota > Metazoa > Chordata > Chondrichthyes > Squaliformes > Squalidae > Squalus > Squalus acanthias. The sequence goes on from JASTWF010002449.1 coordinate 12,445, forward strand.
AGGTACAGCACTGGGTTAGATACAGAGTAAAGCTCCCTCTACACTGACCCATCAAACACTCCCAGGGCAGGTACAGCACTGCTTAGATACAGAGTAAAGCTCCCTCTACACTGTCCCATCAATCACTCCCAGGGCAGGTACAGCACGGGTTAGATACAGAGTAAAGCTCCCTCTACACTGTCCCCATCAAACACTCCCAGGGCAGGTACAGCACGGGTAACATACAGTGTAAAGCTCCCACTACACTGTCCCATCAAACACTCCCAGGGCAGGTACAGCACGGGTTAGATACAGAGTAAAGATCCCTCTGCACTGTCCCATCAAACACTCCCAGGGCAGGTACAGCACTGGTTAGATACAGAGTAAAGCTCACTCTACACTGTCCCATCAAACACTCCCAGGGCAGGTACAGCACGGGTTAGATACAGAGTAAAGCTCCCTCTACACTGTCCCCATCAAACACACCCAGGGCAGGTACAGCACGGGTTAGATACAGAGTAAAGCTCCCTCTACACTGTCCCATCAAACACTCCCTTGGCAGGTACAGCACGGGTTAGATACAGAGTAAAGCTCCCTCTACACTGTCTCATCAAACACTCCCAGGGCAGGTACAGCACGGGGTTAGATACAGAGCAAAGCTCCCTCTACACTTTCCCATCAAACACTCCCAGGGCAGGTACAGCACGGGGTTAGATACAGAGTAAAGCTCCCTCTACACTGCCCATCAAACACTCCCAGGGCAGGTACAGCACGGGTTAGATACAGAGTAAAGCTCCCTCTAGACTGTCCCATCAAACACTCCCAGGGCAGGTACAGCATGGGTTAGATACAGAGTAAAGCTCCCTCTACACTGTCCCATCAAACACTCCCAGGGCAGGTACAGCACGGGTAACATACAGTGTAAAGCTCCCACTACACTGTCCCATCAAACACTCCCAGGGCAGGTACAGAACGGGTTAGATACAAAGTAAAGATCCCTCTACACTGTCCCATCAAACACTCCCAGGGCAGGTACAGCACGGGTTAGATACAGAGTAAAGCTCACTCTACACTGTCCCATCAAACACTCCCAGGGCAGGTACATCACGGGTTAGATACAGAGTAAAGCTCCCTCTACACTGTCCCATCAAACACTCCCAGGGCAGGTACAGCACGGGTTAGATACAGAGTAAAGCTCCATCTACACTGTCCCATCAAACAATCCCTTGGCAGGTACAGCACGGGTTAGATACAGAGTAAAGCTCCCTCTACACTGTCCCATCAAACACTCCCAGGGCAGGTACAGCACGGGGTTAGATACAGAGCAAATCTCCCTCTACACTGTCCCATCAAACACTCCCAGGGCAGGTACAGCACGGGTTAGATACAGAGTAAAGCTCCCTCTGCACTGTCCCATCAAACACTCCCAGGGCAGGTACAGCACGGGTGAGATACAGAGTAAAGCTCCCTCTACAATGTCTCATCAAACACTCCCAGGTCAGGTACAGCACGGGTGAGATACAGAGTAAAGCACCCTCTACACTGTCTCATCAAACACTCCCAGGGCAGGTACAGCACGGGGTTAGATACAGAGTACAGCTCCCTCTACACTGCCCCATCAAACACTCCCAGGGCAGGTGCAGCACGGGTTAGATACAGAGTAAAGCTCCCTCTACACTGTCCCCATCAAACACTCCCAGGGCAGGTACAGCACGGGTTAGATACAGAGTAAAGCTCCCACTACACTGTCCCATCAAACACTCCCAGGGCAGGTACAGCACGGGTTAGATACAAAGTAAAGCTCCTTCTACACTGTCCCATCAAACACTCCCAGGGCAGGTACAGCACGGGTTAGATACAGAGTAAAGCTCCCTCTACACTGTCCCATCAAACACAATTGAGAGGTCGCACAACACCAGGTTATAGTCCAACAGTTTTATTTGAAATCACAAGCTTTCGGAACTATCGCTCCTTCCTCAGGTGAAGTAAATTGGATACAGAATCGTCAAACACCCCAGGGGCAGGTGCAGCACAGGTTAGATACAGAGTAAAGCTCCATCGACACTGTCCCATCCAACACTCCCAGGCCAGGTACAGCACGGGTTAGATACAGAGTAAAGCTCCCTCTACACTGTCCCCATCAAACACTCCCAGGGCAGGTACAGCACGGGGTTAGATACAGAGTAAAGCTCCCTCTACACTGTCCCCATCAAACACTCCTAGGGCAGGTACAGCACGGGTGAGATACAGAGTAAAGCTCCCTCTACAATGTCTCATCAAACACTCCCAGGGCAGGTACAGCACGGATTAGATACAGAGTAAAGCTCCCTCTACACTTTCCCCATCAAACACTCCCAGGGCAGGTACAGCACGGGGTTAGATACATAGTAAAGCTACCTCTACACTGTCTCATCAAACACTCCCAGGTCAGGTACAGCACGGGTTAGATAGAGAGTAAAGCTCCCTCGACACTGACTCATCAAACACTCCCAGGGCAGGTACAGCACTGGGTTAGATACAGAGTAAAGCTCCCTCTACACTGCCCCATCAAACACTCCCAGGGCAGGTACAGCACGGGTTAGATACAGAGTAAAGCTCCCTCTAGACTGTCCCCATCAAACACTCCCAGGGCAGGTACAGCATGGGTTAGATACAGAGTAAAGCTCCCTCTACACTGTCCCCATCAAACACTCCCAGGGCAGGTACAGCACGGGTAACATACAGTGTAAAGCTCCCACTACACTGTCCCATCAAACACTCCCAGGGCAGGTACAGAACGGGTTAGATACAAAGTAAAGCTCCCTCTACACTGTCCCATCAAACACTCCCAGGGCAGGTACAGCACGGGTTAGATACAGAGTAAAGCTCACTCTACACTGTCCCATCAAACACTCCCAGGGCAGGTACAGCACGGGTTAGATACAGAGTAAAGCTCCCTCTACACTGTCCCATCAAACACTCCCAGGGCAGGTACAGCACGGGTTAGATACAGAGTAAAGCTCCATCTACACTGTCCCATCAAACAATCCCTTGGCAGGTACAGCACGGGTTAGATACAGAGTAAAGCTCCATCTACACTGTCCCATCAAACACTCCCAGGGCAGGTACAGCACGGGGTTAGATACAGAGCAAATCTCCCTCTACACTGTCCCATCAAACACTCCCAGGGCAGGTACAGCACGGGTTAGATACAGAGTAAATCTCCCTCTGCACTGTCCCATCAAACACTCCCAGGGCAGGTACAGCACGGGTGAGATACAGAGTAAAGCTCCCTCTACAATGTCTCATCAAACACTCCCAGGTCAGGTACAGCACGGGTGAGATACAGAGTAAAGCACCCTCTACACTGTCTCATCAAACACTCCCAGGGCAGGTACAGCACGGGGTTAGATACAGAGTACAGCTCCCTCTACACTGCCCCATCAAACACTCCCAGGGCAGGTGCAGCACGGGTTAGATACAGAGTAAAGCTCCCTCTACACTGTCCCCATCAAACACTCCCAGGGCAGGTACAGCACGGGTTAGATACAGAGTAAAGCTCCCACTACACTGTCCCATCAAACACTCCCAGGGCAGGTACAGCACGGGTTAGATACAGAGTAAAGCTCCCTCTACACTGTCCCATCAAACACTCCCAGGGCAGGTACAGCACGGGTTAGATACAGAGTAAAGCTCCCTCTACACTGTCCCATCAAACACTCCCAGGGCAGGTACAGCACGGGTTAGATACAGAGTAAAGCCCTCTACACTGTCCCATCAAACACTCCCAGGGCAGGTACAGCACGGGTTAGATACAGAGTAAAGCTCCCTCTACACTGTCCCATCAAACACTCCCAGGCAGGTACAGCACGGGTTAGATACAGAGTAAAGCTCCCTCTACACTGTCCCATCAAACACTCCCAGGGCAGGTACAGCACGGGTTAGATACAGAGTAAAGCTCCCTCTACACTGTCCCATCAAACACTCCCAGGGCAGGTACAGCACGGGTTAGATACAGAGTAAAGCTCCCTCTACACTGTCCCATCAAACACTCCCAGGGCAGGTACAGCACGGTTTAGATACAGAGTAAAGCTCCCTCTACACTGTCCCATCAAACACTCCCAGGGCAGTACAGCACGGGTTAGATACAGAGTAAAGCTCCCTCTACACTGTCCCATCAAACACTCCCAGGGCAGGTACAGCACGGGTTAGATACAGAGTAAAGCTCCCTCTACACTGTCCCATCAAACACTCCCAGGGCAGTACAGCACGGGTTAGATACAGAGTAAAGCTCCCTCTACACTGTCCCCATCAAACACTCCCAGGCAGGTACAGCACGGTTAGATACAGAGTAAAGCTCCCTCTACACTGTCCCATCAAACACTCCCAGGGCAGGTACAGCACGGTTAGATACAGAGTAAAGCTCCCTCTACACTGTCCCATCAAACACTCCCAGGGCAGGTACAGCACGGGTTAGATACAGAGTAAAGCTCCCTCTACACTGTCCCATCAAACACTCCCAGGGCAGGTACAGCACGGGTTAGATACAGAGTAAAGCTCCCTCTACACTGTCCCATCAAACACTCCCAGGGCAGGTACAGCACGGGTTAGATACAGAGTAAAGCTCCCTCTACACTGTCCCATCAAACACTCCCAGGGCAGGTACAGCACGGGTTAGATACAGAGTAAAGCTCCCTCTACACTGTCCCATCAAACACTCCCAGGGCAGGTACAGCACGGGTTAGATACAGAGTAAAGCTCCTCTACACTGTCCCATCAAACACTCCCAGGGCAGGTACAGCACGGTTAGATACAGAGTAAAGCTCCCTCTACACTGTCCCATCAAACACTCCCAGGGCAGGTACAGCACGGGTTAGATACAGAGTAAAGCTCCCTCTACACTGTCCCATCAAACACTCCCAGGGCAGGTACAGCACGGGTTAGATACAGAGTAAAGCTCCCTCTACACTGTCCCCATCAAACACTCCCAGGGCAGGTACAGCACGGGTTAGATACAGAGTAAAGCTCCCTCTACACTGTCCCATCAAACACTCCCAGGGCAGGTACAGCACGGGTTAGATACAGAGTAAAGCTCCCTCTACACTGTCCCATCAAACACTCCCAGGGCAGGTACAGCACGGGTTAGATACAGAGTAAAGCTCCCTCTACACTGTCCCATCAAACACTCCCAGGGCAGGTACAGCACGGGTTAGATACAGAGTAAAGCTCCCTCTACACTGTCCCATCAAACACTCCAGGGCAGGTACAGCACGGGTTAGATACAGAGTAAAGCTCCCTCTACACTGTCCCATCAAACACTCCCAGGGCAGGTACAGCACGGGTTAGATACAGAGTAAAGCTCCCTCTACACTGTCCCATCAAACACTCCCAGGGCAGGTACAGCACGGGTTAGATACAGAGTAAAGCTCCCTCTACACTGTCCCATCAAACACTCCCAGGGCAGGTACAGCACGGGTTAGATACAGAGTAAAGCTCCCTCTACACTGTCCCATCAAACACTCCCAGGGCAGGTACAGCACGGGTTAGATACAGAGTAAAGCTCCCTCTACACTGTCCCATCAAACACTCCCAGGGCAGGTACAGCACGGGTTAGATACAGAGTAAAGCTCCCTCTACACTGTCCCATCAAACACTCCCAGGGCAGGTACAGCACGGGTTAGATACAGAGTAAAGCTCCCTCTACACTGTCCCATCAAACACTCCCAGGGCAGGTACAGCAGGGTTAGATACAGAGTAAAGCTCCCTCTACACTGTCCCATCAAACACTCCCAGGGCAGGTACAGCACGGGTTAGATACAGAGTAAAGCTCCCTCTACACTGTCCCATCAAACACTCCCAGGGCAGGTACAGCACGGGTTAGATACAGAGTAAAGCTCCCTCTACACTGTCCCATCAAACACTCCCAGGGCAGGTACAGCACGGGTTAGATACAGAGTAAAGCTCCCTCTACACTGTCCCATCAAACACTCCCAGGGCAGGTACAGCACGGGTTAGATACAGAGTAAAGCAAAGCTCCCTCTACACTGTCCCATCAAACACTCCCAGGGCAGGTACAGCACGGGTTAGATACAGAGTAAAGCTCCCTCTACACTGTCCCATCAAACACTCCCAGGGCAGGTACAGCACGGGTTAGATACAGAGTAAAGCTCCCTCTACACTGTCCCATCAAACACTCCCAGGGCAGGTACAGCACGGGTTAGATACAGAGTAAAGCTCCCTCTACACTGTCCCATCAAACACTCCCAGGGCAGGTACAGCACGGGTTAGATACAGAGTAAAGCTCCCTCTACACTGTCCCATCAAACACTCCCAGGGCAGGTACAGCACGGTTAGATACAGAGTAAAGCTCCCTCTACACTGTCCCATCAAACACTCCCAGGGCAGGTACAGCACGGGTTAGATACAGAGTAAAGCTCCCTCTACACTGTCCCATCAAACACTCCCAGGGCAGGTACAGCACGGGTTAGATACAGAGTAAAGCTCCCTCTACACTGTCCCATCAAACACTCCCAGGGCAGGTACAGCACGGGTTAGATACAGAGTAAAGCTCCCTCTACACTGTCCCCATCAAACACTCCCAGGGCAGGTACAGCACGGGTTAGATACAGAGTAAAGCTCCTCTACACTGTCCCATCAAACACTCCCAGGGCAGGTACAGCACGGGTTAGATACAGAGTAAAGCTCCCTCTACACTGTCCCATCAAACACTCCAGGGCAGGTACAGCACGGGTTAGATACAGAGTAAAGCTCCCTCTACACTGTCCCATCAAACACTCCCAGGGCAGGTACAGCACGGGTTAGATACAGAGTAAAGCTCCCTCTACACTGTCCCATCAAACACTCCCAGGCAGGTACAGCACGGGTTAGATACAGAGTAAAGCTCCCTCTACACTGTCCCATCAAACACTCCCAGGCAGGTACAGCACGGGTTAGATACAGAGTAAAGCTCCCTCTACACTGTCCCATCAAACACTCCCAGGGCAGGTACAGCACGGGTTAGATACAGAGTAAAGCTCCCTCTACACTGTCCCATCAAACACTCCCAGGGCAGGTACAGCACGGGTTAGATACAGAGTAAAGCTCCCTCTACACTGTCCCATCAAACACTCCCAGGGCAGGTACAGCACGGGTTAGATACAGAGTAAAGCTCCCTCTACACTGTCCCATCAAACACTCCCAGGGCAGGTACAGCACGGGTTAGATACAGAGTAAAGCTCCCTCTACACTGTCCCATCAAACACTCCCAGGGCAGGTACAGCACGGGTTAGATACAGAGTAAAGCTCCCTCTACACTGTCCCATCAAACACTCCCAGGGCAGGTACAGCACGGGTTAGATACAGAGTAAAGCTCCCTCTACACTGTCCCATCAAACACTCCCAGGCAGGTACAGCACGGGTTAGATACAGAGTAAAGCTCCTCTACACTGTCCCATCAAACACTCCCAGGGCAGGTACAGCACGGGTTAGATACAGAGTAAAGCTCCCTCTACACTGTCCCATCAAACACTCCCAGGGCAGGTACAGCACGGTTAGATACAGAGTAAAGCTCCCTCTACACTGTCCCATCAAACACTCCCAGGGCAGGTACAGCACGGTTAGATACAGAGTAAAGCTCCCTCTACACTGTCCCATCAAACACTCCCAGGGCAGGTACAGCACGGTTTAGATACAGAGTAAAGCTCCCTCTACACTGTCCCATCAAACACTCCCAGGGCAGGTACAGCACGGGTTAGATACAGAGTAAAGCTCCCTCTACACTGTCCCCATCAAACACTCCCAGGGCAGGTACAGCACGGGTTAGATACAGAGTAAAGCTCCCTCTACACACTGTCCCATCAAACACTCCCAGGCAGGTACAGCACGGGTTAGATACAGAGTAAAGCTCCCTCTACACTGTCCCATCAAACACTCCCAGGGCAGGTACAGCACGGGTTAGATACAGAGTAAAGCTCCCTCTACACTGTCCCATCAAACACTCCCAGGCAGGTACAGCACGGGTTAGATACAGAGTAAAGCTCCCTCTACACTGTCCCATCAAACACTCCCAGGGCAGGTACAGCACGGGTTAGATACAGAGTAAAGCTCCCTCTACACTGTCCCATCAAACACTCCCAGGCAGGTACAGCACGGGTTAGATACAGAGTAAAGCTCCCTCTACACTGTCCCATCAAACACTCCAGTGCAGGTACAGCACGGGTTAGATACAGAGTAAAGCACCCTCTACACTGTCCATCAAACACTCCCAGGGCAGGTACAGCACGGGTTAGATACAGAGTAAAGCTCCTCTACACTGTCCCATCAAACACTCCCAGGGCAGGTACAGCACGGGTTAGATACAGAGTAAAGCTCCCTCTACACTGTCCCATCAAACACTCCCAGGGCAGGTACAGCACGGGTTAGATACAGAGTAAAGCTCCCTCTACACTGTCCCATCAAACACTCCCAGGGCAGGTACAGCACGGTTAGATACAGAGTAAAGCTCCCTCTACACTGTCCCATCAAACACTCCCAGGGCAGGTACAGCACGGGTTAGATACAGAGTAAAGCTCCCTCTACACTGTCCCATCAAACACTCCCAGGGCAGGTACAGCACGGGTTAGATACAGAGTAAAGCTCCCTCTACACTGTCCCAAAACACTCCCAGGGCAGGTACAGCACGGGTTAGATACAGAGTAAAGCTCCCTCTACACTGTCCCATCAAACACTCCCAGGGCAGGTACAGCACGGTTAGATACAGAGTAAAGCTCCCTCTACACTGTCCCATCAAACACTCCCAGGGCAGGTACAGCACGGTTAGATACAGAGTAAAGCTCCCTCTACACTGTCCCATCAAACACTCCCAGGGCAGGTACAGCACGGTTAGATACAGAGTAAAGCTCCTCTCTACACTGTCCCATCAAACACTCCCAGGGCAGGTACAGCACGGGTTAGATACAGAGTAAAGCTCCTCTACACTGTCCCCATCAAACACTCCCAGGGCAGGTACAGCACGGGTTAGATACAGAGTAAAGCTCCCTCTACACTGTCCCATCAAACACTCCCAGGGCAGGTACAGCACGGGTTAGATACAGAGTAAAGCTCCCTCTACACTGTCCCATCAAACACTCCCAGGGCAGGTACAGCACGGGTTAGATACAGAGTAAAGCTCCCTCTACACTGTCCCATCAAACACTCCCAGGGCAGGTACAGCACGGGTTAGATACAGAGTAAAGCTCCCTCTACACTGTCCCCATCAAACACTCCCAGGGCAGGTACAGCACGGGTTAGATACAGAGTAAAGCTCCCTCTACACTGTCCCATCAAACACTCCCAGGGCAGTACAGCACGGGTTAGATACAGAGTAAAGCTCCCTCTACACTGTCCCATCAAACACTCCCAGGGCAGGTACAGCACGGGTTAGATACAGAGTAAAGCTCCCTCTACACTGTCCCATCAAACACTCCCAGGGCAGGTACAGCACGGGTTAGATACAGAGTAAAGCTCCCTCTACACTGTCCCATCAAACACTCCCAGGGCAGGTACAGCACGGGTTAGATACAGAGTAAAGCTCCCTCTACACTGTCCCATCAAACACTCCCAGGGCAGGTACAGCACGGTTAGATACAGAGTAAAGCTCCCTCTACACTGTCCCATCAAACACTCCCAGGGCAGGTACAGCACGGGTTAGATACAGAGTAAAGCTCCCTCTACACTGTCCCCATCAAACACTCCCAGGGCAGGTACAGCACGGGTTAGATACAGAGTAAAGCTCCCTCTACACTGTCCCATCAAACACTCCCAGGGCAGGTACAGCACGGGTTAGATACAGAGTAAAGCTCCCTCTACACTGTCCCATCAAACACCCAGGGCAGGTACAGCACGGGTTAGATACAGAGTAAAGCTCCCTCTACACTGTCCCATCAAACACTCCCAGGGCAGGTACAGCACGGTTAGATACAGAGTAAAGCTCCCTCTACACTGTCCCATCAAACACTCCCAGGGCAGGTACAGCACGGGTTAGATACAGAGTAAAGCTCCCTCTACACTGTCCCCATCAAACACTCCCAGGGCAGGTACAGCACGGGTTAGATACAGAGTAAAGCTCCCTCTACACTGTCCCATCAAACACTCCCAGGGCAGGTACAGCACGGGTTAGATACAGAGTAAAGCTCCCTCTACACTGTCCCATCAAACACTCCCAGGGCAGGTACAGCACGGGTTAGATACAGAGTAAAGCTCCCTCTACACTGTCCCATCAAACACTCCCAGGGCAGGTACAGCACGGTTAGATACAGAGTAAAGCTCCCTCTACACTGTCCCCATCAAACACTCCCAGGGCAGGTACAGCACGGGTTAGATACAGAGTAAAGCTCCCTCTACACTGTCCCATCAAACACTCCCAGGGCAGGTACAGCACGGGTTAGATACAGAGTAAAGCTCCCTCTACACTGTCCCATCAAACACTCCCAGGGCAGGTACAGCACGGGTTAGATACAGAGTAAAGCTCCCTCTACACACTGTCCCATCAAACACTCCCAGGGCAGGTACAGCACGGGTTAGATACAGAGTAAAGCTCCCTCTACACTGTCCCATCAAACACTCCCAGGGCAGGTACAGCACGGGTTAGATACAGAGTAAAGCTCCCTCTACACTGTCCCATCAAACACTCCCAGGGCAGGTACAGCACGGGTTATACAGAGTAAAGCTCCCTCTACACTGTCCCATCAAACACTCCCAGGGCAGGTACAGCACGGGTTAGATACAGAGTAAAGCTCCCTCTACACTGTCCCATCAAACACTCCCAGGGCAGGTACAGCACGGGTTAGATACAGAGTAAAGCCCCTCCTACTACACACTGTCCCCATCAAACACTCCCAGGGCAGGTACAGCACGGGTTAGATACAGAGTAAAGCTCCCTCTACACTGTCCCATCAAACACTCCCAGGGCAGGTACAGCACGGGTTAGATACAGAGTAAAGCTCCCTCTACACTGTCCCATCAAACACTCCCAGGGCAGGTACAGCACGGGTTAGATACAGAGTAAAGCTCCTCTACACTGTCCCATCAAACACTCCCAGGGCAGGTACAGCACGGTTAGATACAGAGTAAAGCTCCCTCTACACTGTCCCATCAAACACTCCCAGGGCAGGTACAGCACGGGTTAGATACAGAGTAAAGCTCCCTCTACACTGTCCCATCAAACACTCCCAGGGCAGGTACAGCACGGGTTAGATACAGAGTAAAGCTCCCTCTACACTGTCCCATCAAACACTCCCAGGGCAGGTACAGCACGGGTTAGATACAGAGTAAAGCTCCCTCTACACTGTCCCATCAAACACTCCCAGGGCAGGTACAGCACGGGTTAGATACAGAGTAAAGCTCCCTCTACACTGTCCCATCAAACACTCCCAGGGCAGGTACAGCACGGTTTAGATACAGAGTAAAGCTCCCTCTACACTGTCCCATCAAACACTCCCAGGGCAGGTACAGCACGGGTTAGATACAGAGTAAAGCTCCCTCTACACTGTCCCATCAAACACTCCCAGGGCAGGTACAGCACGGGTTAGATACAGAGTAAAGCTCCCTCTCTGCACTGTCCCATCAAACACTCCCAGGCAGGTACAGCACGGGTTAGATACAGAGTAAAGCTCCCTCTACACTGTCCCATCAAACACTCCCAGGCAGGTACAGCACGGGTTAGATACAGAGTAAAGCTCCCTCTACACTGTCCCATCAAACACTCCCAGGGCAGGTACAGCACGGGTTAGATACAGAGTAAAGCTCCTCTACACTGTCCCATCAAACACTCCCAGGGCAGGTACAGCACGGGTTAGATACAGAGTAAAGCTCCCTCTACACTGTCCCATCAAACACTCCCAGGGCAGGTACAGCACGGGTTAGATACAGAGTAAAGCTCCCTCTACACTGTCCCATCAAACACTCCCAGGGCAGGTACAGCACGGTTAGATACAGAGTAAAGCTCCCTCTACACTGTCCCATCAAACACTCCCAGGGCAGGTACAGCACGGGTTAGATACAGAGTAAAGCTCCCTCTACACTGTCCCATCAAACACTCCCAGGGCAGGTACAGCACGGGTTAGATACAGAGTAAAGCTCCCCTACACTGTCCCATCAAACACTCCCAGGGCAGGTACAGCACGGGTTAGATACAGAGTAAAGCTCCCTCTACACTGTCCCATCAAACACTCCCAGGGCAGGTACAGCACGGGTTAGATACAGAGTAAAGCTCCCTCTACACTGTCCCATCAAACACTCCCAGGGCAGGTACAGCACGGGTTAGATACAGAGTAAAGCTCCCTCTACACTGTCCCATCAAACACTCCCAGGGCAGGTACAGCACGGTTAGATACAGAGTAAAGCTCCCTCTACACTGTCCCATCAAACACTCCCAGGGCAGTACAGCACGGTTAGATACAGAGTAAAGCTCCCTCTACACTGTCCCATCAAACACTCCCAGGGCAGGTACAGCACGGGTTAGATACAGAGTAAAGCTCCCTCTACACTGTCCCATCAAACACTCCCAGGGCAGGTACAGCACGGGTTAGATACAGAGTAAAGCTCCCTCTACACTGTCCCATCAAACACTCCCAGGGCAGGTACAGCACGGGTTAGATACAGAGTAAAGCTCCCTCTACACTGTCCCATCAAACACTCCCAGGGCAGGTACAGCACGGGTTAGATACAGAGTAAAGCTCCCTCTACACTGTCCCATCAAACACTCCCAGGGCAGGTACAGCACGGGTTAGATACAGAGTAAAGCTCCCTCTACACTGTCCCATCAAACACTCCCAGGACAGGTACAGCACGGGTTAGATACAGAGTAAAGCTCCTCTACACTGTCCCATCAAACACTCCCAGGGCAGGTACAGCACGGGTTAGATACAGAGTAAAGCTCCCTCTACACTGTCCCCATCAAATACTCCCAGGGCAGGTACAGCACGGGTTAGATACAGAGTAAAGCTCCCTCACACTGTCCCATCAAACACTCCCAGGCAGGTACAGCACGGTTAGATACAGAGTAAAGCTCCCTCTACACTGTCCCATCAAACACTCCCCAGGGCAGGTACAGCACGGGTTAGATACAGAGTAAAGCTCCCTCTACACTGTCCCATCAAACACTCCCAGGCAGGTACAGCACGGGTTAGATACAGAGTAAAGCTCCCTCTACACTGTCCCCATCAAACACTCCCAGGGCAGGTACAGCACGGGTTAGATACAGAGTAAAGCTCCCTCTACACTGTCCCATCAAACACTCCCAGGGCAGGTACAGCACGGGTTAGATACAGAGTAAAGCTCCCTCTACACTGTCCCATCAAACACTCCCAGGGCAGGTACAGCACGGGTTAGATACAGAGTAAAGCTCCTCTACACTGTCCCATCAAACACTCCCAGGGCAGGTACAGCACGGGTTAGATACAGAGTAAAGCTCCCTCTACACTGTCCCATCAAACACTCCCAGGGCAGGTACAGCACGGGTTAGATACAGAGTAAAGCTCCCTCTACACTGTCCCCATCAAACACTCCCAGGGCAGGTACAGCACGGGTTAGATACAGAGTAAAGCTCCCTCTACACTGTCCCATCAAACACTCCCAGGGCAGGTACAGCACGGGTTAGATACAGAGTAAAGCTCCCTCTACACTGTCCCATCAAACACTCCCAGGGCAGGTACAGCACGGTTAGATACAGAGTAAAGCTCCCTCTACACTGTCCCCATCAAACACTCCCAGGGCAGGTACAGCACGGGTTAGATACAGAGTAAAGCTCCCTCTACACTGTCCCATCAAACACTCCCAGGGCAGGTACAGCACGGTTAGATACAGAGTAAAGCTCCCTCTACACTGTCCCATCAAACACTCCCAGGGCAGTACAGCACGGTTAGATACAGAGTAAAGCTCCCTCTACACTGTCCCATCAAACACTCCCAGGGCAGGTACAGCACGGGTTAGATACAGAGTAAAGCTCCCTCTACACTGTCCCATCAAACACTCCCAGGGCAGGTACAGCACGGGTTAGATACAGAGTAAAGCTCCCTCTACACTGTCCCATCAAACACTCCCAGGGCAGGAACAGCACGGGTTAGATACAGAGTAAAGCTCCCCTCTACACACTGTCCCATCAAACACTCCCAGGCAGTAACAGCACGGGTTAGATACAGAGTAAAGCTCCCTCTACACTGTCCCATCAAACACTCCAGGGCAGGTACAGCACGGTTAGATACAGAGTAAAGCTCCCTCTACACTGTCCATCAAACACTCCCAGGGCAGGTACAGCACGGGTAGATACAGAGTAAAGCTCCCTCTACACTGTCCCATCAAACACTCCCAGGGCAGTACAGCACGGTTAGATACAGAGTAAAGCTCCCTCTACACTGTCCCCATCAAACACTCCCAGGGCAGGTACAGCACGGGTTAGATACAGAGTAAAGCTCCCTCTACACTGTCCCATCAAACACCCCCAGGGCAGGTACAGCACGGGTTAGATAC